>JAMALC010000165.1:0-41440 GCA_023628275.1 Rhodotorula sp. M30-05A-2 | reverse complement strand
TCGACCTTGCCGCGGCTAGTCCCGCACCTCGCTCGCGAAGACTTTGCCCCCTTGCTGCACATGGCATCCGCTTCCACAGGTGAAGTCGTGCGTGGCTCTTTTCTCCCTCTGCACAAAAGACGACTTTTCAACTGACAAGATGACCCCCTCCCCCTGCGCGCGCGCGCACCCGGCAGGCGGCGTGTCTGGTCCGAGTCCCGACCGAGGTGGTCAAGCAGCGGAGTCAAACCTCGGCAAAGGGCACCGCAGGAGGGAGCTGGGCGATCGCCCAAGACGTCTGGCGGACAAGCGGCGTACGAGGGTTTTATCGCGGATTCGGGTCGACAGTCGCACGAGAAGTAAGGCACTTTGGAATTGCCGGAAATCGACGTCTCTGCTGCTGGCTGCTGACGGGTCTTCTTTTTCACCCACAACCTGCCACCAACAGATCCCCTTCACCTGCCTGCAATTCCCCCTCTACGAGCGCCTCAAGCTCTTCCTCGCGCGCCGCAGAACCCCGACGGGCCTCGTCGCCGACTTGCCCGCCCTCGAGGCCGCCGCGTGTGGCAGCCTCGCGGGCGGCGTCGCTGCCGGGTTGACGACCCCGCTCGACGTCGCAAAGACGCGCATCATGCTCTCGAATAAGGTACAGTCCTTCTCTTTTTTTTCCTCCTCCTCTTCGAAGAGACCCCCCTCCCCCCTCACCGACTGCGGCTAAAAATTCCCCGTAGGCAACACCACCACCAGGAGGAGGAGGAGGAACAGTCCACCCCTCAACAACAACAACAACAACCTCCTTCCGCGTCGTCCTCCGCCAAATTTACCTCGAAGAAGGCCTCGGCGCCCTCTTCGCCGGCGTCGTCCCGCGCGTGATCTGGATCTCGGCCGGCGGCGCCGTCTTCCTCGGCGTGTACGAGTGGAGCAAGAAAGCGTTGCAGGGGAGGCCCGCGGTGGCGGCAGAGTTGCGGAGAGACTAGAATTCCCCCCCCCCCCTCTCTTTCAGACGAAATTGAGCCGTGAGAAATAGACGCAATGCCCGCTCGCTCGCTCGCTTTCTCTGCGACATCCAACTCGGCTCTATGATCGCTCAAAAGGCCTGGTGGTGATGATGGGGGGTATCGATGCGGGTGGTTTTCCTTCGAGGTTGCAAGAAGATTCGAGAGCGCGCATGAAGAGGCGCCGGGAACGAAAAGTAGGGGGAGAGGGGGAGGGGGGGGGGAGAATATTAGCTACAAGGGCGGAGTGGAGGGGCTGCTGCTGCAGTGACAGAGGCAAGCCGTTAGAGGTCTGCTGCCGTTCACGCTCTCAATGTGGGAAGAGATGAGCGCTCACCAAGTGAGACTCCATCTAGAACTGGGGGACAAAGAGGTCGCCAAACTGGCTGATGGCGACGACGGCGGCGGTGAAAGTTCCGAGCGCGGTCAAGATGACTGTGTGTGTGTGCGGGCGGTTGTGTCAGCATGGAGGAACGTTCTTCATGCGTACCGGTACCGCTCACCCTTGTTGGCAGCCCACGACTCGGGGTCCTGGTACTGAGCGCGGAGGATCATGCCGAGGGTGATCTGCTGCGGTTGCTGAGGGCGATCCCTGTACGTGCGGGCGTGGTCAGCACACGCCTGAGCAGGTTGTAAGAGGATGTGTGTGTCTGTTGGCAGTTGGGCGGCGGCTGATGGACCGACGGCGAGTCGCAGCTCCAGGTGAGCGGCGACGAGCGAGTACAGTGGCATCACGAAGGATAGAAACACTCTCCACTCGCTCTGTAGCATTTGCGCCCTGAGCAGGACGAGTCGCCACCCTCTGGTCGTCGGTCGCCGTGAAAGTGCGAGCTGAGCGACACGGTCCGCGTCGACGGCTCGCTCGCGCGTCCCCGTTCTGCTGCCCGACACCGCCTCTGCCCTTGTACTGTAATGGGGTGCTGTAGCCCTGCCCGCGTGTGCGGTTGGTGGTCGTTGTTGCGAGTTGGCCGAGGAGCGATGCGATGGGGGCGGTGTCGGTCGAGGTTTGTTGCGGGCGAGTCGTTGCAGGTGCGCGAGGCATAGACTGCTATCCGAGGTATACTCACATGGTGCTGGCTCTGGCTGCAGACTCGAGTATGGCGCAAGATGACAGACGACGCGACTCGCGAAAATCGCGTGATTTTCCTCGTTGCCGACTCGTCTTCTCTTTCTCTCTTGCGATTGACTCGAAAGTGTAGCCTGAGCCCAGCATGACGCTCGTCCGCGCTACTCTGCGAGCTCGCATCCCGCTCCGCCCTGCAACAACCAAACCCTTCTCGACTTCCGCCTCTTCCTCCTCGACGACGACGACCGCTCCGTACAACCCGCCGTCGCCCTACCCAAACACGCCTTTCAAGCCTCATCCCCACTCGCTCCCAGTACAGGGATTCGTAGGCGCAGTCGGAAACACTCCCCTCGTCAGTCTGCCTTTCCACTCCTCGGCGTCTCGTCCACCCCCCACTTGGCATCACTCACCGTGTCGTCGCTGCAGATCCGCATCAACTCGCTCTCGGAGGAGACGGGATGTGAGATCCTCGGAAAGGCAGAGTTCATGAACCCCGGCGGGTCAGTCAAGGACCGCGCAGCCCTCGGCCTCGTCAAATGGGCAGAAAACACCGGTACGTGCCGCACGCACGCAAGGGCCAACTGTTGCGCGCATTTGCGCCCATCACAAAAACCGATGCATGCGTGCTGATGATGGATCATGCGACCGCGCACAGGCCGGATCCAGCCCGGAGGGACCATCGTCGAGGGAACTGCCGGCAACACCGGAATCGGTCTCGCCCACGTCTGCCGCGCCCGCGGCTACAAATGCGTCATCTACATGCCCAACGTGAGTCCCTTTCTCTCGAGCTCGCCCAAGTCTCAAAGGCCGAGAGAGCTGACGTTGTGCCTTGCCGCGTGCAGACGCAAAGTCAGGAAAAGATTGACCTCTTGCGCATGCTCGGCGCAGAGGTCTACCCCGTTCCCGGTGAGCGTTCTTGTTCTGCTCCGGATCGCAATGTCTTGCACCGACTGACTGGGCTAACGGGGTGAAATTGTCCAGCTGTGGCGTTTGACAACCCCGAAAACTACAACCACCGTGCGGGCCACATTCCTTCCTTCTGTGCTCGAGTCAACGACTGACACGGTACATGCGAACTACATCTAGAGGCGAAGCGACACGCCGAACGTCTCGACAACGCTGCATGGTGCGTCGTCTCAGTCGCCCGACTTGAGAGAAAGAGGACTTGACCTTCTCACGGCTGTTTCCGTTCCCCTCTTCTTCACAATGATCAGGGTCAACCAGTTTGAGTGAGTCTCACCTCAGCTCGCACATCTTCGACCATTCTCGTCTCCAGAAAGTGACTGACCGCGCCGCCCCCCGTTGTCCCGAGAAAACAGCAACTTTGAAGGCAACCGCGCCGCCCACATCCACACGACCGGTCCCGAAATCCACGCCCAGACGAAAGACCTCCCCGGCGGGTTGCAAGCCTTCATCTGTGCGACGGGGACCGGTGGGACCTTGGCGGGCGTGACGCGCGCGTTGAAGGATTTGAGTGGCGGGAAGACGCAGTGCTGGTTGGCGGACCCGCCTGGGAGTGTGCTCGAGAGCTTTATTAACCGCGGCGTGATGGAACGTGGGGGTGGATCCATCACTGAGGGTGAGTGGCGCTGGCAATCCTCTTGACTCGCGCTGCTTGTTATTCTGCTCCGTCCGTGCGTCGAGATGGAACACTTGCTGAAGAGAAGGTCCCTCTTCGTCGGCGATCGCGAACGCTCCGGTCCCTCCTCGCAGGTATCGGCCAGGGTCGCGTCACCGACAACCTCGCGCAAGACATCGACCTCCTCGACGGAGCCCTGCACATCCCCGACGCCGACACGATCCGCATGATCTACCACTTGCTCGACCGCGACGGCCTCTACGTCGGCGCTTCGACGGCGCTCAACGTCGTCGCGGCCAAGAAGTTGGCAGAGAAATTGGGCAAGGGGAGTCGGGTCGTGACGATCTTGTGTGACGGCGCATACCGGTACGTTGTTGTTGGTTCGCTTGAGCCCTGTGCCTTGTCACTTCCGGGGAGCCGAGATAGCCTCCGAATGCTCATCACTACGTATCGCCCGACACCGTACAGGTACCAATCGCGACTGTTCTCCAAGAAGTGGCTCGAGTCAAAGGAGCTCCTCAAGGAGATCCCCGAACACCTTCAAAAGTATGTCGTGCTTCCTTAGACGAGCCGCATCGAACAAATTAGCCCGCACTCTCTTGCAAATATATATTCTCGTCCGACTTTTGATACAAGCCAGTCTGTTTGCATATGTGCTGCGAAATCCAAATAGCGGCTACAACGAACACAGAGCGGAGAGAAGGGATGCTAGGACCGGTTTTCCAAGGTTCAAAGGGTGCCGACGGCGACTACTGCTTCTTGAACTTATTCAAGAGGTTGACCTTCGCGGGGGGACCCGGACGTGCTGGCAGATTCGCATGCGGATTCCACGAAGGGCCTTGACGCATCCCTTCGTACTGACCGGCGCCCGGACCCATCCGACGCGGCTGCATGCCGCCGCCGGCGGCCGCGATCGGAGGACCGGCGGCCGCGTAGCTGTGGTTCTGGTTGTGGCCTCCCTGCGGCGGCGGTCGGAACCCTCCTCCTCCCATCCCCATTCCTGCCGCCATGCCGGACGGTCCTGGACCTGCTGCGCCGTAGCCGCCCATCTGTGGAGGAGGCTGCTGCTGCTGCGGTCCAGGGTAGCCATGAGCGGCCATCGTAGCAGGAGGCGGACCGTTAAAGACGCCGACCGGAGGAGGGTGAGGAGGCGCTGCGACCTGTCCGCCATTGTAAGCGGGGATCGGCGGCGGCGCGCCGTAGCTCGGAATGGGTACGTTCGGCCGCATACCGTTCGGTTGCTGCTGCGGCGGCGGGTAAGGTTGCATCGGCGCGGCTCCGAACGCGGCGTGCTGCTCCTCCTTGCGCTTCCGACCGTCCATCTCGTGCGAAGCCTTATATTGCGGCATCCTGCGAGGGGGAAATTGTCTCTAAGAGTCAGGCAAGAGTGCGCTAGCATCAGAAAGCGCGCGGATGCTTACCGAGCTGGGTCGGTCGGATAGGGCTCGGTCCAAAACCAATCGTGGTCGAGCGCTTCCTCGGCGGTGAGGCGCTTCTTCGGGTCGAGCACCAAGATCCGATCGATGAGGTCTCCGAATAGCTCGTCGACGCGGCTGCGGAAGACGCAAGCGTCAGAGTCTGTTCCATACGAGAAACGAGAAGCGTGCATATGCTCACGTCGACCACACGGCTCGGATCGAGCGTCCGTTGTTCGGCCACATGAACTTTTCGTGCCCTTCGACGCCCGGCAGCTTTTCCCAACCCGGCATCGATTCGGCGGTCGGCGGACCGCAAGCTCTGCAGAAACATCGTTGATCAGTCCGTTTACCAGCCTCTGGGAGGAACGGTTCCTGGCTCACGCAAAGATCTTGGCTGCTTGGTCAAAATCGGACTGGCCGGGGAAGATCGGCGAGCGCTGATACATCTCGGCCATGACGCAGCTGCGGTGTAAGTTTCGTCAACTGCAGGTCAGAATAACGGCAGCGGTGACGTGCGACTCACGCGACACCCCACATGTCCACGGGAGTGTGGTATCGTTTCTCGCCGAGGAGCAGCTCGGGCGGTCGGTACCACCTCGTCACGACGCAGCTCGTGTAGGCCTGCAGGGATCTTTGTCAGGGTCTCATTTAGAAGGTGCGAACGAGCGGTGGACGTACCGCGTTCTCCTCGGCTTTGTGAATGCTCCGCGCGAGGCCAAAGTCGGCAATCATGAGCTGACCCTGATTGTTGATCAGCAAGTTGGCGGCCTTCATGTCGCGATGCAGGATCAGGTTCTGCGGTCGAGGCTGCGTGTCAGTGCGACGTGATCGCAAGAAAAACGAGCTGGTGCAGACTGACTCGGTGTAGGTAGGCCGTGCCTTCGAGGAGCTGCTTCGAGTACTGCTTGATGTGGGCCGTCTCGAGGCGAACCGTCCGGTTTTCCAGCAGTCCGGCCAGATCGTGGTCCATGTAGGGAAAGACCATGAAGGTCTTGCCGAGCTTGAAGTTGGCATGGTCGGCTGTCCAGAGTCGAGTTCGTCAGCAACTGCAGCATCTCAAGCTTCAACTTTCGAAAGGAACTCACCCGGTTCGTAGGCAATGTCGACGACCGGTACCACATTCGGATGGTCGAGCATCTTGAGAATTCGGATCTCGCGAACGGACGTGATCGGCAACTGGAACATCAAGCGGGAAGGTCAGTACGGATGAATCGCCGGAGCACCGGACGCAGGACTCACGCCATCGCCCTCGTTGTGGAAGATGATCTGCTTGAGCGCAACCACGTCTCCCCGCTTGACTCGGAGTCCCCGTTGCACAAGCTGCGCTTCCTCGTCGGCAGACATGTTTGTCGCCGGATCCACCCCCCCGCGGCGGCCCTTCCAAACCACGCCAAAGGTACCCTCGCCGAGCTTCTCCTGCAGCGTGTACTCGCTGATGTGAGAACATCCGACATACTTCCGTTCCGAGAGCGGAGCCGGAGTCGCCGCGGCGGAGAAGACGCCTTCGATCTCCTCGTCGGGTTGGAGCGTCCGAAGCCAGAGCTCTTCATGCGGCCGCTGCGTGCGCACAGCTGGAGGCGCATGTTCGACCGCTTCCGTCATCGCCGGGACCGCCGGAGTCAGGGCTCGACTCGGAGCTGCGGATTCGACCGGCGTGACGTTCGCGACGGGAACGTTCGCGCTGATCGGGACGGCAGGATGATACGGCGCTTGCGGGCGTTCGAGCGGTGCTGCGGGAGGTGGCGGAGGTCGAGGTGGCAGTGCGGCGCCGTGCGTAGGGGGCCGATCCGCTTCCCGACCATTCGATGATGATGCCATCGGCTGCATACCGACCGCGTGCGGCGGCGCGGGCAGGGACGGACCGACAAGCGGACGAGGAGGGAGAGGGATTGTATCCCGTGCAGGCGGTGTGTGGTACGGAGGAGCGAGGCGAGGCGGGACGGGAAGGGAAGGATTGGACGGATTCGGTCGAGACGCTATAGGCGGCGGAGGTGCAGGCGGTCGTCGATCGTACTCGCGGTCTCGGTCGCGGTCGCGCTGCCGGTCTCGATCACGCCCACCATAGTGGCCATGCGGACGTTGGCTCTCGCGGTGACTGGTCTTCTGGGTGAGGCGGTCGTTCACTCGCTGGTGAGAACTGTCGTCGAGGATGCTCTTTTCGTGCTCGTCGATTTCCCCCTCCTCCTCGGATCCGACGTCGGTAGAGACGCTCATACTCCGGTCCCTCTTCTTGGCCTGTATCGGGGCAGCGTCACGCTTCGAAGACGATGAAGCGCTGTCTCGCCTCGGGCGCTTCGTCGGACGCTCCGCATCGTCATCCTCTCGAGGATACCGGTAGTGGTCCTCACGAGCGTCCCGTCGATCGTCGTGGGTGCGCTCATCGCGATCACTGTAACGAAGCGGATCGCGGTCGTGGCGGTACCTGTCGTCGTACGAACGCGGGTGGGAGCGCCCGTGATCGTGGCGGTGAGTGCCTCGTGAAGGCTCGCCGCCATAGTCGAGCTTCTCGAATTCGCCATAGGAGCCACTCGGCGGTCGCTGATACTGTGTCGAGTACCCGGACCGGTTGCGATGGTCGCCGTAGCGTCCGTCGTAGTCGTACGCTCCAGAACGGTACGCGAATGGGGTGGTGTCGACGGCCCGGCGATTATCCGACCTGACGTTGCGGTAGCGGTCCGCCTCCGTCTGGATGGCATGTTGTTTACGCTCGTCTTCGTCCTGTTGGTACCTCGCCGACGGCCGATCAAAGTCGCCTCTCTGCCGCGGAGGCGGACTGCTCGGTCGGTCCCATCTCGACGACTTTCCTCCGGTCCGACCAGAGGCGGGCAATTCCGGCTCCCCGTCGTACGGGAGTCCTCCGGCGGTATCGAAGGCCCCGTCAAGGTGTCTCCGCCCGGCAGGCGAGCGCGGGCGGGGAGAACGTGGGCGGGGTGACCGCGGCCGCTTCTCCGAATGCCGTTCGTCCGCTGCAGCACGGGGCGACGGTGAACGGGGCGACATGTCGAGCTCTGTAGCCGGTAGTTGACCTTGCTTGAGTGCCTCGAGCGCGGCGAGAGTGCTCGGGTCTTCGGTTGGAGCGACGGGAGGTTCCTCACTCGCGCGAGCCTTGCCCTTGACGTCGAACCGACTGCCCGAGCTAGAGTTGCGGGCCAGTGCCGGCTTTGTACTCCTGGAGCTGTCGTCCGAGTCGTTGACGGCCTCTGCAAGTGCTGACGAGGCGCGTTTGACGTCCTTGTTGGCGGCGAGAGGAGCGCTGTCAAAGACGGCCTTGGGGGACGGCTTGGCGGGACTCTTGAGGGCCGTCGGCTTCAGAGACAACTTGATCTTTTCTCGCCCGCCTGCACCCTTGGCGGCAGTCAGCTTAGCTGCTCCGCCGTCACCGCCGCTCGTTGCCGCCGTTCCACTCGAGGTCGAGGTCGAGGCCGCTGCCGCTGCCGCGCCTCGGATAGAGAGTCCGCTGTTGGCAGCGGTGTCTCTATCGGTTGGCGCCATGGCTGGCGTGCGCTACGCGGCCGCTCTCCGCCGAATTGTAGCGACGAGACTGATTCGGCAGCGTCGTCAGGCGGCGGAGGTCGAGCTGACGTGGTAAAGGGGACTAAGCAAGCAGGCACTGGCGAACACGTTCAGTGCTAAGGCTGGTAAGACAGGTCGGCCAGGGCAATGCCCCTGCTGAGACCGAGCGGGAGAGGGCAACGACCGTAGGCACCGATCGAGACGACTCGACGCGGCCGACCTCGGAAAAGCAATGTATGGACACGAATTGCAGGGTGATTAGGCTACATTCATATCAGTCGCAAAGTACTCTAATTAGGCTACAAATGGACGCGCGGTGGTTAAAGCGGAACAACAAAGTCAAGGCGCCCGCGCGCTCGAGAATTGGCAACAAGCGGAGTATGTGACCGTAAGAGAGACCCGTCAAGAATGATTGGAAGCCCAGATGCCTTCCTCCGAGCCAATGCGGCACACCTCGAGCCAGACCTCGGACGCGGTCGGCCGGTCCGAAGGAAGTGGGCTCGTCATGTGGCGAATGAGCTCGCGAACGGCGAGTGGCACGACGTGAGAACGAAGACCGTCTTCGTCCGCGTCGTCGTCGGAGGCGGGTGCAGACACGAAATACTGCACGGGGCAAGAAGTGCCGGGATAGTATTGGCTCGTCGCGGGCGACCAGCAGCGAGGCGAAACGTCGTCCTCGTCCATTCGGTCCGAGAGGGACGCTGGTCGGATCGACCGCGCGGTCGAGTTGCGCTGCGTCGAAGACGTAGGCGGAGGCGGTGGCGCTAGTGGTAGAGCTTCCGAAACGGCGTCTTCGAGCGCTTCTGGGCTAATGTCGGGATCGTCGAGCAAAGTTTTGGCGATCGCGCGCCAATCTCGCGGACCTTGTTCGCCGATCCCAGACGCGCTCATGTAGCTCCGCACGCTCTCGACGCTCGACTCGCGCCGACTCGGCCCGCGGAGACTCCCGCGCACGCTGCTCCGCCCGCTCCGGTTACTCCGCACGCTGCCGGACCGGCTCAGTTCGCCTTCCGCCTCTTGCGCGAGCAAGCCGAGTCGCCTGCCCTCTTCGAATTCCCACCAACCCCCCTCGGCGACTCGCATCATTCGCTCGAGCGCGCGGATACCTTCGTACGGCTCGGTCGCGGTCAAGAGGACGTAGAGGGTGATGCCGAGCGAGAAGATGTCGCTCGAGTAGGAGAACGGCGACGGAAGCGCGTGGACGTATTCCGGAGGCGAATAGGAGGGAGTGCCGAGCCCGTGCGGGTCGGTCGGGAAGAGATGCGGTGGGGATGTCGGCGACGGCAAGAAGAGCGAGTTGCCCCAGTCGGCCAGTCGCAGCGAAAAGTCGGAAGCGATCTGCAGGAGGTGCGCATGTTGTGAGCCGGACTGTTCCCCGACGGTCAGCCTCCCGTCCAGGAGCTCGACTCACCAGAACATTCTGCGGCTTGATGTCTGCGTGCAAGACGTTTTTTTCGTGCGCCCACTTGACCGCCCCCGTGAGCTGCTTTGCCCAGTCGAACCAGCGCGCCTTGTCGAGACACTCGGGATGCGCTCGAGCGAACTGCAAGACGTGGCCAAGCGGGCAGAACTCGAGCAACAAGTCGATCCGTGGTGTGAGGGAGAAAGGCGGCGCGAGTCCGCCCGCGCTTGGCGGCTCGGCTGGTGGGGCTGCTGCTGGCTGAGGCGTCGAGACGGTACGTCGGCGCGAGGAAGAAAGCGGTGGATCGAGCGCGTGAGAGAGGAGCGAGAGCTTGCTCTTGCCGTGGCCCGCATCCGCATCGACGAGAACCGTGTCCGAATTGCGAGCGCTTTTGCGACCGAACCGTCGTGCTGCCGCGGCCGTTCCCGCGGACGCCGTCACCTCGCGCATCGCAACGTTGCGAGTCCCGTCGAGATCGGAGCTTGTACGTCCGAGCGGACTGGGAACGGTCTGACCGCTGCCGTAGCTGAGTCGGAGGCTCGAACGGGAAGAAGTCGACATGGAAGACGGCAACGGCGCCGGAGGATCGAACCCGTCGCGCTCGTCGCGTACTCCGTAGAGCCGTATGATGTTTGAACTGCCGACCTCTGCTGGATCCGCGTTGCCCGCGAGTTTGGCCAGGATAAAGGCTTCTCCGAGTCCCGAGACTTGCGAATCCCGATCCGGGAACAGGCGCTTCGCAGCGCAAAGTCGCCGTCGCCGGGGTACACGCTCCGCTCGCACCGAGCCGACCGGCTCGACCGGCTCGCAGCTGGCGAGATAGACGTTGGCGTGTCGGCCCTCACCGAGGAGATAGGTCGGGGATGGCGAGAGTCGCAATGAAGGTGCGCGGCGGGTGTCGAGCAAGGGGTTGGCGGAATGTCCAGCTGTTGCGGGCAGAGCGGCAGATTCGGGGAAATCGACGGGAGAGGGTCGAGAGGGAGGTCGAGGCGGAGACGTTGGGGTCAGAGGGAAGGCTGGCCCAGGTCGAGAGAGTGAAGGCGGAGGCGGCGGCGGAGTCAGTGGGGAGGCGGCGGACGGCAGCGGTTCGAAGGCGGGCATCGAGTTATGCGGTGAGATCGGAAGTCGGCGCATGGGCGAAACGGGCGTCTGCGGGAGCCATTCAAAGCCAGACTCGTTTTGGCTGCCGACCACCGGAGTCGCGTCGTGAAACGACGTCACGGTTTCTCGGCGCTCGAACGGCGGAGCCTGAGCCATCTCAAGACTTTTATCCGCGGTTGGTGGATCGACGTCCATCCAGGACCGTCTATTTGCGCTGCTGCTCGTGCTTGCCGTGCTGAACCGACTTTCGACGGTCGAGCTGCGGCTGCGGGTGTTTGGCGTTACGGGTGCCCAGTCGACATCAAAGAGCGCGTTGCGGGACGTCGTTTGAGATGGGCTGCAGTCTGGACTTGGCGGGTTCATTGGCCGACTCAATGACGGATTGACGGGCGGAACGGCGGGAGGGAGTGACTTGACCGGACCGCCGCGCCACGGACCCTGAGAGGGCTCCTGTCTCCAGATCATCTTGTCCCTTCGATTGGCTGGTGCCCCCTTAGCGGCGGAGAGCTCCGTCGGTGTGGATGAGCTGCCGCTGCGCAAGACCGAGGGGACGTCACCGTGCCGATCACTCGCTGTTTTGCCCAGTCTGCGCCTGTGGAAGCTCGAGTCAGCGACATGGAGTCACTATCAGTGACTGTACGTACCTCCTGCGCCTGCCTGTGGAGAGCGAGAGCGGTTGCTGGTTTCGGAAGAGGCTGGTGGGGCGCACCGACGTCCAATTTCGCTTGTTCGAGGGACCTCGCGGTGACGGGCGGGTCGTAGGTAGCTCTGAGCAAAGCCTTGCGACCCTCCCCGTGGCGGTAGCACGCCCTCTCGAGGATGTCGACGTTGTGGATGCAGCTCACCCGGTTGGTGCTGCAGCTGCGAGATCGACTTCTCCTCTTTCCTGACCTCCTCGCATCTCTGCACGCCCCGGGGCAATCAGCGAGAGGCTTGAATAATCGAATCGAACCTATGCGACCGAACCGTCCAAGGCTGCCTTGCCTCCTGACGGCGAGATCTGAGCGTCCGCTGCTGCGGCCGATCCGACTGCAGCGCTAGACCCACTGGCCAATCTGGCTGCCGGGCACAGCTGGGATGCATCCGAAATCGCCGCGCATGATACTTGGAGGAACGGCTCGCTAGACTGGCTCGATGCCGTGAAGGAAGCACCTTTGCTTTCTCGGGATGATCGCCTCTCTATCTTCGACGCACTCTCTCGCCGTCTCCGACTTCGGTACATCTGCCACAAGGCCATGGGGTGTATGGCGCTTTGAGTGATGCCGAGGCCCAATCCGACAATACCGACGCGGGAAGCAAGCTGGCTTTCGAAGCTGGAAACTCGCTGCTGGTCGTTACGTGCGCCAAAGCTTGCCCGCCTACGCTATTCAAGTCGCCTCGAGGTGGTCCCCAGCTTGACGAACCGTCTTGATCCCGCATTTAGCACAAAGTATCTCTAACATCGAGGATGACCGCGGATAGCTAATCTGCGCGATGCTCACCGCGCGCTGCGGCGGAGCTTAACGCGAGCTTGCGCTACATGGACTGACGACAGGCCTCGACGAGCCGACTTCAATCACGCGCAACCCGGCGACATGCGCCCTACAAAACGCGATGACTTGCGGCAGAGTGCTGCGCCACGCTGCGCCACGATGGTCAAGTCAGAAACACTCTGCAGCTCCCTTTGTCAGCTGACTCGAAACATGCGCTTATCACCCCACACAGACGACCGACCCAACGAACATCGAGTGTAAATTGAGGTGGTCTTCAGTGGGGAGGACGAGGTCAGAGCGGCACCTTCGCGCGGAGGAAACGCTCCTGTCCGCTCTAGCGCGTCGCGACCTTGTCCTCCTCCACCAAGTCAGCTTTCGACTCGCTGGTTTTTCCTTCTCACAAAACGAGTCATCGAAGACACTCGTCTACACAGCTAAACGGCAAGAGACAATTCCAGTAGTCGCGCGGTGAGCGACGCCAGCTCCGACTGTCCTCGCCGTTCCGCCTGATCATCGCCGCCGCCTATCCGATCACCCACCGGCCTCGTCACCCGCTCCGAGGCGTTCACCCGCACGCACAGCACCACCCTCCGACTCACTCGAGGTCCCGCTCGCGCCGGACGGTCCTCTCTGCCCAATCCGGTCGAACAACGCGCTCGCCGGGCGCTCCACCCTCCTCGTCGCTCATCGCCATCGCGTCGGACGGGGCGGACTTGAGCCCCGAACCGCCTCGTAGCCACGATTCGGCTCTTAGCCGGCTCGGCACGTCCTCGCCCGCGATGCAGTACTACAATGGACCACAGCCGTCGACAATCGATTCTTCGGAGTGGCAGAACGGCCCAGCGGACGTTCCGGGGCGTCGCCCAACCCGTCAAGGTTCCGAGACGCAGAGCGAAGGAGGTCGACCCGTTACAGGACTCTTGTCCCGCACATCGTCTCGCCACAACTTGTCGTCGTGCTTGAATCTGACGAGCAGCGAACTATTCGGCACGGTGGATCCCGTTTGGGACTTTGAGCGCGAAGCCGTCGTCCCCGACGGAGGGACCGCAACCGATCGGTACCGCGACTATGCTTCTCAGCAAAGTTGTCCGGCCGATTTTCGGCTCGACTACGCACCTCCCCGCACTTTCCCTGCCGAGTACGACGAACCGTTCGAAGCGCCCGGGCTCGCCGACGACGTCGACTACTCCGGACTAGCGGCGGATCAGCTCTGGTACCCCGAGGCAACCATTACCGGTACTGCCGAGCGCTATGCGCCGTCGAGCGGGTCCGAGCAGGCCCCTTGGAGGCCGAGGTGCGAAGCCTGGCCGTCGTCGGACAACGTCCCTTTCGGGTTCGGCGGCACGTACCGAGACCCGCCGGCGTCCTGCGATCACGCTACACTCGGTCACTCTACGAGCTGGTATGCTCCTCAGTGGGTCAACGTCACCACCCCCGCGCCCGAGCCCTACCGCGGACCGACTCAGACTCGCCTTCTTCCGGCTTATCCACCTGTTCCCTCTCCGACTGCCGGACAAGCGATTTCTGCGCCGACGACGTATGCACAGGCGGTCCCAATCTTACCGCCGTTGCCGGCCTCGCCGCCGCTCAGTGCGGCGTCGTATTCGCTTTCGCCTTCTGGACCGACTCTCTCGTCCTTCGCGTCGATGTCGCTCGATCCCGCCGGCGGGTACACCGATCAACCGTTCGAGTACAACAATCCTTGGGGTGGTCGTTCGCAGGCGGCGGAGTATGGGGCGCAGGGCTATCCGCCGTCGGAGTGGTTCACCCCTGGCACAAGATCGCCGTTTGCTTTTCGCCAAGTCGACCTCGAAGGAAACGCGCAAGAGGCGCCAATCCGTATCAAGCTCGAAGAAGAGTCGTCCCCCGAACTACCGCCTTCTCCCGTCGACCCCTTCTCGAATCGCAAAGCTCGGGCACGTGCAACCACCTCGACTTCTGCGAGACCGAGTCGGTCTCTTCCCCTCTCGCCTACATACGCAGACGGCTTCTGGTACTCGCCGGACAGTCTAGCAGTCCCCGAAGATCTGGAGGAGGAGGAGGAGGAAGAGTCGACCGATGAAAGAGACGACAGTCCGGAATGGCTTCCCGCCTCGTCTTCGCCTCGAGGTCGCTCAGCAACGCGGCGGAAGCACGTCCTTCCTTCTTCTTCTTCCGACGCCCGTCCTCACCCTCCACCACCACCTCCTCCGCAAACCTCGTCATCCCGCTCGAAGCGTCGCGGCAGCGGCGGTGGCGGCGGTGCCGAACTTTTCGATCGTCCGCCTCGCATCTCGCCCATCACTGGTCAACCGGTCAAGGCCATCGCGAAGCGGGTCTATCCACCTCGGGATGCTCACAAGCGCAGGTTCGTTTGCGAGGTGGAAGGGTGCGGCAAGACTTGTGAGTCCGGGGAATGACCTCACCGGGCCTTCGAGAGCAGCAGCACACGGACTGAGCTTGCATCGCGCGTCTGTCCATTCGCGCAGTCGGACGGCCGTCGGCCCGCAATACCCATATGCGCTCGCACAGCGGTCAGAAACGTGAGTCCAGTCGCACGCGCAGCGCAGGCAACGGAGAGGTTCTGCCGGTTGCAAGGCAAAACCTGTTGACGGCTTTTCTTTCTTTTCCCGGACGCCGCCGCAAGCGTTCACTTGTCCGATTCCTCATTGCGCCCGCTCGTTTTCGGTGTAAGTCGGATTTTTTCCATCCCCTTTACCGCAAGACTCTCTGACTAACAGTTTCGGGAGAGTCGTACTGACGGAAACTGATCTCGATTGCAGCTTCTCCAATCTGAAACGGCACATGGTGGTCAGCCGGGCTTGCTCCTTCGCTTTCTCGAGCCGTCTTCCTCGCCAATCTGCCTTCTCCAAAATCCCAGTACTCACCTTTGACCGCCCCTTCGCGACAGATGCACCCGACCGTCGATTTCCGCCACGTGACAGTGCATGATCTCCCCTTGATGCGCTGGGTCCCCTATCAAGACAGGAGGGAAGAAGAAGGAGGGATCACGGCGGCGCAGAGGGCGCAGGAAGAGGCGGAAGGAGGGCGACTCGAATGGATCGAGGATCTCGAGGAGAAGGGAGCGGTCACAGTCAAAGTGGAGGAACTGGACGACGACGACGTTGTTGATCATGACGCCTTTCTTCCTCCCTGAACCAGGCGAAGAGGAGGTACCGCGCCGGAGGGTTGATTGTCGTTGCTGAATCTTCCCGAGCACGGCGCCGCCGTTGATTATTCTCGCGGGTCGGAGCTCATCCTGGATCGGGGCTTTCTTGTGTCGAGCCACTTGGACTGTATGCACAGTGTCACGTACCTCGTGTACTACCCTTAGTCACCGAGTATGATATCTTCTGCCCACAACACCGCTCTTCCCTCTGCAATTGACCGCGTTTCCCGTCGAGGATGCAATTACACGTGGGTCCTGGCCTGTCGTTCGCGCCGTGCTCTCCTTTTTCTCGCGTGGTGCTTTGAAAGACGAATTCCGGACTCTCGATCGAAAGGGGCCTGTATGGGAGAAAGTGTGGGAAAGAGCGAAAGTTGCGCGCAAAGAGACGGTGTTGGCTACATCTCAAGCCGTTATCGCGGCTCGACATAGTCCCTGCTCGGGAGTCAGAGGTTTTAGCATGCGCTCGCCCTCGAAAGACAAAGGGACCTGGAACGCACCCGCATTTCGTGTACTTGGTCTCGAAATGGCCTGGTACGCGCGACTCTCTCGTCAGCAACGAAACAGAACTCGGCCGGATCGAGCAAACCGGCTGGACTCACTCTCCCAGTCCCTCAAGTTTTTCCACTCGCTCTCGGTCAAGTCCGAGAGGTTGTCGATGGGTTGGTCGAGCGGCGAGAGCATGTCGGCTTCGAACGATTGCTTGGCGAGTCCGCGCGAGGCGTCTCGACCGGCGAACGTGGCATACGGTCCGCCTGAGAGACACAGATCGAGGGTCAGTAAACAGTCGAGGCGAGGGCTGGGAAGCCGCGGCTGGGAGAAGGGAGGCGCACGCACCCGGTCCGTAGAAGGATTTGCCGGCCGTGACGTCGTACACTTTCCTGCGGATCGCAAACAAGATCTTGCCGCCTTCATGGTTGGGATCGGTCCCGTCGTACTTTTGGAGTTCCTGCGGAGTCCAGGTGCGCCATAGCTGGGATTCGGGGTGACGGCGAGGCCTCCAGTTGTACGCCTCGTTCGGGTTGTCGGCGAGGCCGTACGGGGTGGGAACGTAAGGCGGGGGCGGGAGGAGGATCCTGAGGGTGAGGATGACGACGAGGGCGAGCAGGACGGCGTTGACGGGGTTCTTGAGGTTGAGGACGTCGATGAGGAGCGGAAGCGGAGGGGGGAGGTACCCGAGTAGCTTGCTCATCGTGGGGTTGGCAGTAGGCTCTTTGAAGATCTCGCCTACGCTGGCTGTCCGCTGTAGCCAGAGTGCGTAGAAGCAGGAGGGAGCGAGACGGACGTCGGAACCGATCCGCGGCACCTCGTCCCTCTGACTGCTACACGCACTGGAAGTGGACAGGGACAGCGGTGGGATGCCTACCGAACCTCGCTGGGATCCCCTCGCGCTCCTCCAAGTCCCCGCCGAGCGCTTGCCGTACTCGCACGTCCTCTATCCCTCTCCCCTCACTCGAGCCCCACTTCACCTCCCACACGAGGACCTCTCTCACGCGGCGCCGCACAGCTGACACGCACTCGGATTGGACAGTGTATATGCCGCCTCGGGCTACCATGCCAGCTTCCTGCCCTCGCACATCACCGTCGACAAGCCGACCGACGACAACTCGAGATGGACCGCTCCCTCCCCCGAAGACCGGAGGATGCAGGCTCGCAAAGCCGCCCTGATCGGCGGGCAGACAGGTCCCCAAGTTGCCAGCAAGGAGAGGAGAAGAGCACCCGAGTGGATCACCGTCCAACTCGACGAGGTCGCACTCGTCAGAACCATCGGGTTCGGGAAAACAACCAAAGGTGCCGTCTCTCGGTCGCCTCTCGTCCGTACGCCAGTTCTGACCTTTGAGACTCGAATTTGAATCTTCCAGCTCATCCCTGCAACTTGGCCGAGTTTACGCTGTGGGGAGGCATGTCGCCGGACCCGCTCTCGATGGAACCGCTCCTCGAGGGTTCGCTCAAGAACGACGCCAACACCGAGACCTTTGAGCTGCCAATCCAGATCGGAGAGCTCGAATCCAATGCTACAACGGTAGGTTTTGCCTTTGCGTAACCTTTCTGGGAGGAAGGGCTGACGTATCGACATGCAGCCCCTCCCGGTCAAGTTCCTCCGCATCGACTGCCACGTCGCCGCCAACGCCAACTACTCGATCTCGATCTGGCACCTCTTCCTCGAAGGGTACTCGCCGACCCGACTCGCGATCGACTGCCTCCCCTCGACGTTGGCCCTCGTCTCGCTCTACGAGTCCCACCGGCACCTGCACACGACGCGGCTCATCCTCGCTCACCTGCGTCGGTCCGGTCCGTTGTACTTGCCCGCGTTCCGGACCTTGCTCAGTACTTTGGCCGGCACAGCGGCAGAAACGAGGCTCGAACATCCGCTCCTCGCTGCGTTGCACGAAGCGCTCGTCCTCCGAGGCGATTGGGACCGGTCGGAATCCGTCCTGGATGAGATCTTGGCGGCGGGTTTACTTGACGAGTGGGACGGGACGGCAGGCGGGACGAAAGGTCAGACCGTCGCCAAGTGGGATCGGATCGGTCCCTCCGAGCAGCAAGAGCAGGAACTGGAGGCGCACATTTCTTCTGTTTCTTCGACCTGGCCGCGCGGACGCGGAGGGCATGCTATGGTCCGAGTCGGGAGGAGAATCTTGCTCTATGGAGGATGGGACGGCAAGCGCGAACTCGGCGACATGTGGGAGTTTGACCTCCCGCTCAACGCGAGTGATGTCGGCCCCGGATCGTCATCCGGCCAATGGCGCTGCCTCGATGATGGAACTGGCTCGTCTTCTTCCACCTCGTCGAACGTCGAGCGGAAACCCGGTCCGAGGAGTTGTCACCAGATGGTCGTCGACGAGCGGGACGGGTGGGTTTACGTCCTCGGGGCGAGGCGAGATGAGCTCGATGACGAAGCACCCGACGCCGACGACGACGATGAAGAGGAGGACGACGACGGGGGCGTTGCGCGTCGAGCGGCCGAACGTCTCGCCAACATCGTGGCCGGCGACACCGGCGAGAGCAGAGGTGCGGCCGGAATGGACGTGGACGAGAATGGTGGCGGTGGGGGCGGAAACGGCGATCAGAACGCGGGCTCGGCGGCGGGTCGTGCGGCGCCCGCTCCGCGCGAGGATAAGTGGAAGAGCGATTTTTGGCGGTACAAGGCGGCGGGGCCGGATCGGGGCAAGTGGGAATTGCTGAGTGAAGACACGCGGCGAGACGGCGGACCGGCGCTCCTGTGTGTACATCTTTCCTCTTCCTGTTCCATCTGCACGCCCTGCTGCGTCATCTCCTAACGAGTACATGTCTTTCTTCGCACAGCTTTGATCACCAGATGGTGATCCACACCGCCACGTCTCGGCTGTTTGTCTTTGGCGGCAAGAACCAGCCGTTCGCGCCCGGGGCGTCGGCCGGTCTCGGCTTCCTCGGCAGGGGATTCGACCCGTCGGCGTCTCTGTTGAACGACGCGACCCGGAGTCGGTACAGCGGGATGTGGTGCTACCACCTCGACACGAAAAAGTGGACGCACCTCTTGTAAGTTATTCGGCCTCGGATTCACCCTGTCCTCTTCTGACGAGAGCTGATGGGATTTGCGATCGACATGCAGCGGAGATCCTATGAGCCCGTCGAGTACACCTCCTGGTCCGTCAGCGAATGCCGGATCGTCCGACCGCCTTTTGTCGCGAGCAGGACACGCTCTCGTACTCGATTCCGATCCGCTCCATCCGACCCTCTACGTCTATTCGGGCCAACGAAACGAGCAGTACCTACAAGATCTGTGGGCAATCCGACTCGCGTCTGCTGTCCCGACCGAGGACGACCGAGGACGCGAACCGAGTCGGAAGGTCGGATCGCCCCCCGCAGAGCGCGGACAAGACCGCTCGCTGCCGGACGAGTCGGCGCTCTGGCGACAAGGGACCGTTCTCGATTTCATGTTCGGGTCGAACAGCGCCGCCAGTGCGGCGATCAATCGTTCGCTCGTCGACCTGTCTGCCTTGCCGGCGTCGCCGGAAGCTTCGCCCTCTCGGCAGAGCGGCGGCCGCAGCGGCAGTCAGGTCCCGACCATCCTTCAGATTCGTCGTTTGTGGCCACCGACCACCGCACCGAGTCTCACCTCTCCCGTTGCCGTTCCGCCGGCCTCGTTCACCCCGCGCGTCACGCTCGACCCGACCACCCAGAACTGGACGCTCTTGACCGGCCTGGTCCGGAGCGTTCCGTCGTCTATGGGTACGCCGAGCGACATGGCCGAAGGCTGTCTGCGTGGAGTCTGGCGCCGAAGAACTCCTCGCAAGGTCCGCAACGTCGATTTCGGGTGGGAAAAGATCGAGGAAGAATGGGGCTCGCGTGGAGGCGACGCGGGAGAGTCTCTTCCTCCGCCTCGATTTGCCTCTCAGGTCGTGTACGACCCGCTGCTCCAGGATCACTACCTCTTTGGCGGTCATCCGGAGGTGCCAACGGGCGAAGCGGTGGATTGGCGCCAGAGCGACATGTGGCGGCTACGGATCATCGAGTGAGTCGCTTCTATGGCGATCTGACTGATGTATTCAAGCTAGAGGCTAATTCAACGCGTCCTGTCGCAGCCCGACACCCCAAGAAGCGCACCGCAAGGCCAAGTTCCTCCTCAGGAAACAGCGGTGCGTCTGAACCAACTGCTTTTCCCCCAGCACAGTGCACTGAAACTGGTTTATCCGCCTCCCGCAGCTTCATCGAGCTCTGTCGCACGGCACCGACGCTTCTCGCGCTGCAGTACTTGCAGAACGACCTCGCGTCGGTCGTCGACCACTCCTCGCCGGCCGAATCCGCTTCTTTCCGCGCCTGCATGACCGCGCTCATGTCGGCACCCGCTCGCATGAACATCGACATCCCACTCGACGGGTCGCAGGAGCTGCCTTCCCCCGCCGGGTCCGAAGCAGGCGGCGACCGGATCGGAGATGCCCTGTATCGTGAACGGCACAGCCTGTTTGAGGAGATCAGCCAACTCGTTCCGCAGTCGGAACGGCAGCCGGACGAAAACTTGGAGGACACGAGTCGCCTGCTCAGGGTGTGGCAGATGACGGGGACGAGAGCGTAGTGGCTGCGGTCTCGCCGATACTTTCGACTTGCAAAAAAAGCATCTACCTACTAGCCGGTTGCTCGTGCTCGCCCGTTGTCTTGCTCGGGCAAGATCGTCGTGCTCGTAAACGACGGTAAGGCAGAATCTGATTTTCTTTGGTGATATGCACCGAAGGAAAAACTTTCGTCGCGATGAGTCTCTCGCCTGCCGCAGTTGCTCCGGCTTGAACTCGCTTCATCTGGCCCACCTTCAGGCATATACTAGGCAGGCGTACTCCCTGACCGCCTCGACTTGTCTACTCGTCGCAAGCAGCCCGGAACTCGACGTGTTCGTCGCTATCGCGGACTCCTAGCCAAAAATCGCTCGCCACCAGTCACTCAGTCGGCCATGAGCACCTCAGTGCGTCTCATAAGCCGGCCATAGAGCTCTTCCGTATAATACTGACTAGGTGCTCGTGCGCCCTCTCTCCGCAGACCAGTGCTTTCGACATGTCCCTCTTGCCCCCACTCCTCCTGGTCGGCTTGCCCGTCGCCTTCGTCGGGTACCGCATCTACCGCTTCCTCTCGCCAGGTGGAGCTGCGACCGGATCGCGCCAGAGCTACGACCCAAAAACCGGTATCGGACGAGGAGCGCCCGGATTCCAGACCGGTGTGAAACGCGTCGCCATCCCCCCGGCTCTCGCAGCACGAATCCGAGCAGGCGAGGAGGTCTCGGCAGAGGAGGTCACCGAGGCGATCGAGGCGGAGCGGGAAAGGCTCGCGCAGGAAGAAGCCGACGAGGCTGCAAAGGCGCGCAAGGTCAAATTGCCGGATAATGTCGACGAGGACTGGTTGCCGGCCGGCATGACGGATGGGAGCAAGGGCAAGGGCGCCGCCCGTCGCAAGAAGAAGTAGCGAGGCACTTGAGGCAATTACACGAGTTTGGAACGCATCGGGGATCCCGTGGTCTGCCAGACTCTGCCGCGGGCTCGCGCTTCCTTCCCATCGATGTCTCGCCAGCCACTCGCACCGATGCAGACCATACCATGTTCCGCATCGAAGATGCCAAGGTTTCCCTCAAGTTCTACGCTGAATCTCTCGGAATGGAGCAGGGTTCGTCCTTCTCTGGCCATCGACGTCAAATCAGGGAACGTGGCGCTTACCCCCCTGCTCTTCCATCCGCACAGTCCACAAGTTGGACGGCGGCGACTTTCCCAAGTACGTGGGAGGTCAACGGGTCGGCCTGGACGCGAGAGATGCATGACGACCTCTAACTGATCCTCCTCCTACCGTCGCCCTTGTGTCTTCTCCTCTCGCCTCGTTCTACCGTCTTTCT
The DNA here is from genome assembly GCA_023628275.1 of Rhodotorula sp. M30-05A-2. Taxonomy (NCBI): domain Eukaryota; kingdom Fungi; phylum Basidiomycota; class Microbotryomycetes; order Sporidiobolales; family Sporidiobolaceae; genus Rhodotorula; species Rhodotorula sp. M30-05A-2. The sequence continues at coordinate 19,418 of JAMALC010000165.1, read as the reverse complement.
CCGCAGCTACTTCCCCGCTTTTCCCTGAGGAGGTCAAAGAGCACCTTTCGTCCGGTCCGAAGAGAAAGCTGAGCGCAAGTCCATGCGAGAGGGGATCCTCGGGCTGTGCCACAACGTGAGTTTCTCCGGGCCCCCCACTCGCGTCCTGGCCCGCTTTCTCACTCAGCTTCCCAGGTTGATTTTGACTTTCTAACGACAGTGGGGTACTGAAAGGGCCCCGAGTTTAAGGGCTACGCCAACGGAATCGAGGAGCCGGGTCGCGGGTGAGTTGAGCCCCGCTCCGCCGGTCGCTTTGATCGCACAGACGCCGAAAACTCGCGCTGACGAGGCCCGCCTTATATCTGAAGCTTCGGTCACATTGCTGTCTCGGTTGACGACGTGCAGGCCGAGTGCGACCGCCTCGAGAAACTCGGCGTCGAGTTCAAGAAGCGCCCGCAGGACGGCAAGATGAAGCACATTGCCTTGATCTACGACCCTGACTGCTACTGGTGCCTCGATCATCTTCTGGACGGACTGCGCTACCGTCGTGTCTGACGTATTGAACCCTCGACAGGATCGGGATCGTGCCGAACGGTGGCAAGAAGGGCGGAAGGGCATGTGACTCGGGCGGATGTAGAACCCACCGAGGCCGATGTGAATAGAAGAAGTAGTCGCCCGTACTGCCTGATTGGTTGTTGCAAGAGTATAGAGCCAACAGATCGATCAGCTTCAGCTCACTGCCTCGGATGCTTCGAGTTCGTGCGAAAGCAGAGAGCGGAGGACTGGACGGTCCGGTATCGCGCAATCTGAGCTGGGGCATGGCTTGCTCTTCCTGCTTTGCTGGAATGGGAAGTAGTCCTTCCACTATGTGAATTGGCGACAATCACCCGAAACTACCAAGTCGGCGTAAGCCGAAGGGGGCGCTCTCCACGGAATCTTCACTCGCAACCAAAGTAAAGACTCGGGGGGCGCGAATATGGTAGCGAGGTTTTCTTTTCCCCTGCGCCTCTAGCGCAAGAACTTCGTTAGTTGATTCGTCGTTTTCTCTCATGAATCAGAACACCGCTTTCTGAGAGAGCGGTTCGGTGACTTGGAGGGAGCAGCGAACGCAAGCCTCTTCTCCTCGTCTCTCGATTGCACGCTCCCAGGACCTCGCTGCTGACGCCTTCCTGCCAGCTCTACATTATTTCAGGTTTGTCCGCCCGCCCTCCCTGTTGTTTTGTCGACTTCTGGAGATCTGGTCGAAAGGCCCGCCTGCCCGCGGCGCCCGGTCCTTTTGCTTCTGGATCTCCGGCAAGAGGGCGCACGTCCCCAACACCTCTGTACGGTTCGTCGGACAACAGAATAGATCGTTTGGAACGACTCGTGCTTCATCTCAATTCCGTTCTTTTGAGCAGGGAAAGGAACACAAGCGAACAGTCAGTCGCGTAAATGCGCTTCGGGTTTGGTACAGATTCGTCGCACCGCAAAACAAGCATAGCACACATTCTGCAGTGACTCCCGTATGTCGGGGTCTTTGGCTACCGAAGGGGCAGCTTTCCTGCAACCGGCCGCTGTGGAGAGGAGGAGGAGGCTCGCAAACGAAACCTCGCGAGAGACGACGAGAGCGCCAAACGACCAATTCTCTTAATTACCCACTCCTGATGTTCGTGATTTGCTATAGGAGCGCCTCTCCGAGGTTCCGCTCGCGCTGTAGAGAGTGTACCATCTCTTTTTTCGGGTTGGGAAGGTCGCCACCGATTCAAGTTCAAGACTGGCTGTTGCTTTTCCTGCTACGCATACAGAGCGCGGGGTACTTCCTATGCCTTCAACGCCGATATGCTAGCCTCCTTGCGCCCATCCGAGGTGTCCGGACAACTTGTAGCAGATGCTGCTGACTGCAGCTCTGAGGCAGGCCGCGGCGCAAAAGCTCTGTCGCCCCGGCTTTGTGGTGCATCAGGTACAGTTACTGAGACCGGCCTGAGCACAGGGTGTCCTGGACCCGATTGATTTGAGTGGGATGTGAGCTAATGCTGCCAGACATGATGAGCTTGACGCAATCTGCCTCATCACTCGCTGTCTTGCACGCTTCCTGCCCGGTTTGGCTCCCCTGTTTTCCAGCTCATACACCCTTCTAGTGGTCCTAGAAGCAAGCCCCTCATTGGATGATGTGGTCCGGTGGAGGCTTTTTGGACGGTGGGCCTTACTCCCGCCTGCTGAGCACAGGAAAAAGACTGTTGGAATCGGCGAGGGAGGGACTCGGGAGGGGCAAAAAAATCGACCTCGGTGGGGATCGAACCCACGATTTCCAGCTGATCCTAACGAGGCACTCAAGGAAGAAACTCGAGACTCGTCATCGGAGACTGACGCCGTGCCACTTGGCCACGAGGTCTTTTTGTTGTGTTGTTCCGGTCCACTGTGGCGTACAAGCGGAGATGCAGCTTGGTGGGCTCACTCGAGAAGGGATTTTGCCAAAGTCAAAGGCCGGAAGCAGCTCCTCGCTTGCAAGCTTCTTTGCCTTTCTCGAGCGTTTGAGCAAGTTTCCTTGCCCGCTGCAGTGACTAGGCGGTACAGTGTTGGAATAGCATACACACCCAGGCAGAAGCGAAGGGCTACTGAGCGTGTGACCGCCTCGAGAGGGCGAGTGCCTTGAGAAGGCTCAGCCTCCGAGCTCCTGCACCGGGCTCCCTGCTTGCCTGCTGCCTGCGGTGTCGATGCAGGGCCAGTCACCCTCGAGTTTGATGGAGAGTCGGAATCGGGTGCAGCTGTGGGCCTCAGCAGGTTCCAGATGGACAAGAAGCCATCCAGCAGAGCAGGGTCTCGAGTGCAAGTCCTTGCAATTCTCTCAGCCTCCCACTGAAACTCCCAAGTCGTCACCAAGTATCTCCATCAAGGCTCAGGGTATGATCCAGCCCGTGCTCCAGGCCATCTCGATTGCCGGCAAAGGCGGACTCCGAGCGGCGATCCAGCCGTACCTCAACTTTGTTCTCGTCCTGGAGCAACTTCCACCGTCTCTACATCGGCTGCAGCACTGTGTTCTTCCAACAGTTTCTCCGCTGCAACGCGAGTTCCTTTTGCACTCGACCGAGTCAGGTCCGAGGTTGCGCGCAACTTGCAACTCTCTGCGCTGGTTCTTGTTTCTCTCACTAACTTTCACACAAGGACAGGCAATAATCTATTACGCCCGACTACTTTCGCTCGACTAGGTGCGTAGACGCTTCTCAGGCTGTCTCGGAAGGTGTTGACCGAGTCCTGAACTCGCGGAGACAGGTCTCGACCCGAACACAACTTCCGCCTCGCTACCGGCATCTAAGGCAGCACCAACAGCGCGAGTCCTGCTCTATGAGCCTCAAAGGTGTCTGATTCGGACCGTCTGTACCAGGACTGGCAAAGCAGCACGGACTCGAGGTGCGAGAATCGCATCTTGTGCAAGGTACCTCTATGTGTGTATCTCTAGACCTCGCAAGGGCTGTAGCGTTCTCACTGACAGTTGGCGAATCAGAGCGCGACCGTTCCGCGCCAGGTTGCATCAACATCTCCGCGGCGTCCGGCAACTCCGACCCGACGAGGAGAAGAGGCTGAAGATGGGGCCGATTCGCTCTCGTCGTCGCCCTCGATTCTGGACGACGACATCGACTTCAATGTCGTCTGCGCTCTGCACGCCTCTCCCGTCATTCTCGGCGGCCGAGCGAGCGTCGTCAAGGGGGACAAAGTCTCTTGCTCGATGACAGCAACTCGTACCGGTCGTTCGTCCGAGGCCTCAAGACCCAGCCAATCGGGTACATCCCCGCCGACAATATCGAGACTCCTTGCAGACGTCTCGCGAGGCTGAACAAGTAGCGCAACGCCGATGTGAGCGGATCCGACTCCGTTTTCCCTCGGATTCCTCGAAGTCTTCGGGCGACGGACGCTGACGAGTGTGTACTTAGGCTCGCAGTTGACATCAGCACGACGTCTTGACCGGCCCGACTTCTCCCTCGGCTCAGAGTCGCTTTGCCGGCGGCATTTCTCCGTCCAAGCAACTTCACCCGCACGAATGCCGACATCCCTACTTGAAAGGCATCCTCGCACAAGGATCACCCGAGCAACATCTCTCCTCCGCCACAGTAGACGAGCACGGCTCTCCTGACAATCCCACGTTGACGGCAGCGGCTCTCTTCGCTCGTCTTCTTCCGAGTCGGCGGAACCCCGACGACACGGTCGTCAAGGCGAAGGCGAGTTGGGCTTCTCAGAAGAGGAGGAGCAGTCGTACGCGGGGCATTACCCGATGAGCTCGACGTCGATGAGCATGCCGATATCGGAGACACCGATCAGCATGACGAGACCGCAACTTTGTCCTCAGCGGCAACAACCATCTGGCTGCTGCTCCCGCGTGTCCGCCGCCTTCGGCCGGATCAACGGGTCCCTTTCGGCCGAGTCGACGTCGGCACCAGCACTTAAGCGACAGGCCTCGTCATCGGCTCCCCAGCGCCCGACGCTTTCACTTGCGCCAGCCGACCCTTCTCACCCGCTTTCGAAGATGAAGGGTCCGCTGTCGTCTTCGCTCGCGAGCTCGACGCGCTCTCGCGAGTTCGGACAGAACGAGATCGTCAGCCCGCAAGCGCCGACGAAGGAACTCTCCGCAACGCCGGCCTCTCCGCAAAGCCGGCGATCGCGTGAGAAGAAGAGTCGCGACGCGGTGAACGGACCATATCGCGGACCGGTCGCGTCCGCTCAGGCGAGTCAGTCCACGGCAGTAGCCCCCGGGACCTCCAGCAGCAGCGACAACGGGCTCAGACGGCGCAGCCAGCCGCGGTAGCCGAAGGCGGCAACTCCGAGACGCCCGATCTGCAGGACGAGCACCTCGGCGACGGACTCGGCGGCAGTACCAATTCGAGACGCTCTTCGAATGGCGGCGGTGGCGCAGACTCCGTTTCCGAGAAGAAGCGCAAGGGCGGTGCCGGTATCCTCGGATCGTTCCGCAAGAAAGACAAGAAGGAGAACAGGAGCAGCAGGTCCGCGAGCAGGAACAGGAACAGCCGACGTGTGAGAGGCATGGTCAAGGCACGAGGGCGGGATGGGCAGCGGGGAGAGAGCTTGCAGCTTCTGAAGCCCTGATGTGCAAGGTTTTTTCTTTGTCTGCTTCTTTCGGAGCTCCGTTCGGTCATCGCGGTGGCGGCTAAGCCGAGGAGGCGAAGGCTCTCGAAGAAAGAGCCGGGAATCGGAAGTGCTTTCTGCCTTCCGAGAGAGCAACACGTAGTCAACCTGGGACGTTCAGGAGATACACTGCACAATGACAAAACCGTTGTACCACACACAAGCATCACCTCATGTCGTTTTCGCCTTCTTGCCGCTGCTCCTCCCGCTCAGCATGTCTCGGACCGCCTTTCCGAACAAGTACATCTTGCGCGCGACGAACTGCAAGATCCCAACTTGCAGAATCGAGCACGCCCCCGCGACGTCACGGTGGTACCGGCGGTGGCAGTGTCCACACTGCAGCAGGCGCAGGTGCTCGCTTCCGTTCGGGCGAGTAGGGTGCCGCATTCTAAGTTAGTCATGGCAATGTGTCAGCGTGCTCGAGTCCCCTCAACCGTCCACTGTCCGTGGCCTACTCACTTTTCCGCGGAAGCTGTGCCCTCCCTTGACCGACGGCATGCAGGGTCGGGGCACGACTTTGATGTGTACGCCTCATTCACTGTCACCGCCACCGCCGTCGAGTCGCCCACGGCGTTCAGGGCCTCGATGAGCTTCGGGACCAACGTCCACCTTCGGTCGGGACCGCTCGCCGGCTTTGCACGAGGCCCTTTCGGGCGCTCGCCGACAAATAGCAGGACCTTGCGCGCAGAGTCGGTCGGCGATTTGAACGTGGTCAGGACCGTGCGAGCGATCCGCGACGAAAGGCTTCGGAGACTGGCTTCTCGCCGCTGACGCGCCTGCTGCGCGAGAGAGGCCTGGACTGGATCGCGCACTTGTACGCGCTTTAGGCGCAAAACCAGATTTGCGAGGCGTTCGGACTCGTACTCCGCCATCACGCCGTCTTCGGATTCGCGCAATGGCTCGGCGCCGGTCACTGCGGCGGCGGCGACTCCGATCAGGGATCCGCCTGGCCACTGCGGCGACGACGGCGGTGGCGGCGGCGACGGCGTTCCAGAGCTGCGAACCCCTTCTTCTGCAAAGGAATCCGCGTTGCGAGCGAGTGAGCAGCGAGATCAGCGTCGATCTTCCATGCATGATCTTCATTCACTCACCCTGCTCCAGAATCGTGAGAAGTTTCCGGAGGTGCGATTGTTGTTGCCATAGGACCTGGACATCCTGCGCCTCACGATCCAGGCTCTGGATGGCCGACGACTTGACCGTGATGGCCAACGGAACCTTGTTCGGAAGGTCTGCTGGTGGGTAGAAGACGCCGGCGAGAGCGTACTGCTGACCGGGGTCGAGGCCAACAAAGATGGTACCTCGGTCGATGTCGTCGGCATCCTCGATCCTCTCACACAATAGCGCGTCCCGCTCGCAAGAGAGCGTTTCCTCCAGCTCGGCAAGGTGCGCCGCCTGCTTCCGCTTTGAGAGCGACGCACACACGCCTTCCGCCTCCTCCCGGCGCGCCCGTTCGTCTTGCGCAACACCTTCCTCGTCCGACGCAGACAGCGGCGCGAACATGCGGCGCACGTCGATGAAGGTCGAATCATAGTTCAGCGGTCTGATCGTCTTGATATCGAGCTTGTAAGGGTCGTGCGGAGCTGCTGCCACGTGCCCCGGGTGGTGCGGAACGGCTGGATCGTGTGCTGCGTCGACCGGATCCGTCGCGTCGTGCGCTGCGTCGAGCGGATCGGGCGCGTCGTGTGCCGGACGGGCGTCCGGGAGGTAGACGAGCCTCTGCTGCTGGCCGAGCTCCCATGGCGTTTCGATCGGCGACAGCGACTGGCTCCCGATTTGTCCGGAGAGCTGCTGGAAGTCCCGCGAGAGCACGTCCTGCGAGGTCCGTTTGGCGTCGAGCCAGCCGCTGACGGACTTCTTCTTAGCCGCGAGTAGGCTGTTGAACTGGTCGAACATCGTTCCTGATTCACGGCATGCCCTGTCAGCTCTGAATCCGCTGCAAATTTGGCAAGCATCCGCAATGCGTACCTTTCGCCGATCCGCTCGTGAAGGTTGGTCGCTTCAGGTCCCTGAGGTGCAGGCTGACCGATGCCGGCGTAATCACTCCCGTCCCGTTCGGTACGAAACGACGACCGAAAGGCTGTCGGAACAGGACGAAGGTCCACGCGGCCGAGGCGTCCCAACAGTTGTTCCTCAGACCCAAGAGCTGGCGCAAGTCGGCAACGTCTCGGATGGCGTCGGCGTCGGCTGCGACCTCGCCGAGGTGTGATCTCGACGGCGCCGGTCCGGCAATTCCGGTTCCGTCGCTTTCGATCTCGGGCTTGGGTTCAATCACACGCACGATCCGCGAGTCGTGCACGCCGGCGAGGAGGATCGTGCCGCGCTTGACCGACTTTGCGATGCGGAACAGGCGGGACTTCTTGAGTGTCTCGTGCCTGCTGGTGTACTCTGGCCAGCAAGTTGCCTCCCCTCCGAGTTTGTCGACGTACGGCCAGACGTCGTGGATTGTTGCCTGAATGTTGCTGACGACAGTTTCCGCGAGGTCTTCCCACTCTTGCAGCAGGTAAAAGATCAACCGCATGTCAAACGGCAGAGATCTTGCCGAATAGCCCTAAGGGTCACAAGTGTAGGTCAGTTCTCCTAGTCCGGAGCGCCCTACCCTGCCTGCGCCGCTTCACGCCGCTCCAAACGCTTACCGGCAAAATGTGACTCTCCTCAGGCTCCCACTCAGAGCGGATCAGTCGAAGCACAAGCCCGCCGTGTTGAGCTGAGGGCGAACCCGTCCCGTTCGCCCGCGCGAATATTGCTCCGAACGTGGCGACTGTTGGCGGCGAGTTGGTTCCCTCCATGATCTCGTCGAACACTCGCTCCAACACGCCCGCGACCTGCTTCGACGCAAAGCTTATCCACGCACGACGATCGCCGTCCGACGCGGTGCGGAGTCGCGAGGGGAGCTTGGCGGGCGGCGAGCCGGAGGACCACTTGTCCATCGCTTCGGCGATGGCGTCGGCGGTGGTGGTACCGCGAGCCGTCACTGAGGCGATGGACTCGATGGCGATCGTGTCGAGTGCGTCCGCGATGACATCGACGAGCTGCTTCCGGTACCGGGCAGCGCCGCGGCCCGTCTCGAACTGCAGCATGATGGGGCGGACCGCCGGAGGCGCGCTTGTAGGGCTGGGAGATGGCGCAATCCGCGGAGCGTTGGTCTCCAGGTCTTCCAGGAGGTGGAGCAGCAGGACCTTCAGTTCGTGGTTGGCGGTCACCCGCAGAGTTGTCCGGAACGACGACTCCCAGCTGCTGTAGGCCCTTGTTGAATACCGCGCCGTGCTGCCCAGTCGCGAGAAGACAACGTTTTGCGCGGCGAGTTGGATCTTGAGTTCCTCGAGGGCGCACAGAGGTACCTGATAGGCTCTTTATGTCAGCCTTGATGACGCAGGATGGATGAGGAAGCAACGCAAGTGCGCACATCCAGGCTGGCCAGCATCAGCTGTAGCTCGGGTTTCGTCTCGTTCCAGCGCTGCAGGAATCGTTCTTCTTCTTGGCCGCGAGCCCGAAGCAGCGCTGCGTCGACGGTCTCTCCTACACGGCGATACTCGGTGTCGAAGACTTGCCGCAGCGTCGTTGCCGCGTCTTGCTTTCCTCGACTTTGAGGAGGTTGGAAAGTCTCGGACCCTTGTGCGACGCGCGCGAGGCGCGACAGCTTGTTCACCAAGGTCGCGAACGTGCCTTGCACGATCGAGGTCGCGGTGGCGAGCGCCCATGCGTGGGATCGTGAGTGGCTCAGCAGTCGCCGAAGCGTTCGCTGCAAGGTCTCGACGAGCACCGTCCCCTCGAAGGTGTGCTGTAAGCGGGCTGTTTCGAGCGCCGTACGTAGAGCTGTCGTCGGAGTTGGTTGTCATAAGCCTCTGTGGCGTTCTTGGCATTTGGCATTGCTCACCTTGCCCGCCGTCGCGCCGACTTCCCTCGTCCCCGCTGCCTCCTTCTCCGCCTTGCTCTTCTTCCCCTCCACACTCGATACTGCACTCTTCGATGTCCATCGCCTCGGCGCCCGACTCTTGCTGTGCAACTGGGGCTAGCGTGGTGCTGCTGCTCCCCGGTTCGGCGCCGGGCGGCTTGTCGGAGCTGGTCGTTGCGGCGGGGGCATCGGAGCTGGTCGTTGCGGCGGCGGCGACTCCGCTCGTTGAGCCGCCTGGCCACTGCGACGACAGCGACGACGACGCGGCAAGCGGGTTGAGAGAGGCGGGCTGCCCTCGGTCCGGAGGCGCTCCATCTTCAGAGGCATCGGGGTCCGGAGCGAGATCGGGATTGGAAGAGGACCGCGGTGGCATCGCTAGGCGTCTGAAGGCGAGGTCGAGCGTTACTGAGCGAGACGTCACGGCGTAGTGCTCCTTGAGCGCCTTGGGTGCCGTCCCCGCTTTTCGTCGCTCGAATGCCCCCTCGGTCATCGTTCTGATCCTGCGGGCACTTCTGAACTTTGCCTCTCCGTCCTCGTCATCCTCGTTGTTGTCTGAGACAACGTCGCCGGCCGCCTCGTCGTCGGCGTCCGGTTCCTCTTCATTTGCCGGGTTCGCAGCAGAGACTCGCTTCGCCAACTCGATCAAGTGCTCCGGCAGCGACTCGGCCAAATCGATGGCAAACGGTCTCTCCGTGAAGCCCACCGGTCCGCGGTGACGGCCTGTCGATGACGTCGACTCTCGCCCGAGTTGGCGCTGTGTTCTCCGAGGTTTCGGCGACGACGTGGCGAGAGGAGGAGAAGAAGGAGGTGGCGGGAACGGCCAAACCAAGTCGCCTTCTTGGACCGGATCGGAGCGACGCTTTCGATTCTGGGTCACGACCAGCCTCGCGGCGGCCTTGACCTCCTCGGCGAGATCGGTCTTGGTGAAAAGGCGGTCGCCTTCGACGGGTTGACCAGTCATGACTCTCGTGATCTCGAGCATCCGGTCGAGACTGATCCGGTAGTTCCGGACGTCCGCTTGGATTTTGCTCGATTTGTGTCGGTACCCACTCAAGGCGCCTTGCAACTTGGCCGCGAAGCGGTCGTCCTCGCCCGGGGACCATCCTTCCGTGCTGAGCTCCGTGAGTCCCTTCGACCGGAGCACGGATGCGAGACCATGTTGGGGTACTCCGGCTTCGTAGTCGCAGCCGGAGAATATCGCGGCACAGAGACGTGACTGTAGAGTCGGAAGGGTTTTGAAGGGTGGCGAGGCTTCAAGGGCGACGCGGTCGATGAAGGTGAGGTGATCCGTGCCGAACCTGGTGATGATCGTCTCGGCCGTCTCGGAGCACGCATTCACCAGATGGTCAGAGTCGGAAGACCATACGAAGATATCAGCCGGACGACGGTTCTCTTCCGCGACAGCGCGTCGCGCGATCTTGGCGATCTCTGGGTCGGCTTCGTGTGCGGCGACGTGCTCGCTCGCATTGCTCGAGCACTGTGGGGATCTCTATCGTCAGACGTCTTTTCGGAGCTGCTATAGACTTCTGCAACTCACTGGGAAGCGGATGAGTGGCGAGCGCAGGTCCGTGACGGACCACCCTTCGACTTCTCCCGCTTTCGCTCGCTTCCGACTGCTGCCGCCCTCCTCCTCCTCCCCCTCTTCTTCGAGCCCGAGTTCCTCCTTCCTTGCTGCTCTCCTCCATTCCTTCGCTCTCGTCTTCTTCGCAGACGCGAGTTGGCCCCGTTCGACGCGCTTCAAGTGCGCGACCTCTGCGCCGATCATGCGCGAGCGGACCGTCTCCCGCTTCAGCTCGTGCCGCTGCCCTCCGTCGAGGACAAAGATCACCCTCGCGTCCGGTCCGAAGACGTCGCGCAGGAGCGAGTACAGAGTCGCGACCCGAATCGAGCACGCCGAGTCGATCTCGTCTTCCACTTCGGACTTCGGTCGCCGCGCTAGACGCTTGATCGTTGCCTGTACGACGCCGACTGTGAAGGTAGACACGTCCACGAGATGTAAACCGCCGGACGTCCCTGACAAGTGTAAGGCAAGGTGGAAGCGTTTTTGGTCAGTACCGGGGTTGTTGGTTTTGGGCAATGCCACCGCGCAGCCGCGACACGCGACACGTACCTTTTCCGGCCTGTGATAGGCTCTTTCGTATGCGATCAAGGCCATGAGGGGTCTGGACCACGGGTCGGCGGTTCCCGTCCGTGTCCGTCGCCACCAGGGTCTCATTCACCACCCGCGCGAACCCTGACACGCCCATGCCGCGCGAGCCGGAGCGCGCCTTTGTTCCGGTTCCGGAGAGTGATCTGGTCAGTTGCTTGCCTTCGATGACGACTGGGTCCGTGCACGGGTGGTCTGAGCGCACTAGGTCCGATGACGACGACCCGTCTGACGAGAGTTCCCGGTCAACTCTGCCTTGCGAGGCGGCGTCGCTCGTTGGTACAGGCGCGTGCTGGTGGTGATTTGATCCTCCTTGTCGAAGATCGGCGTCCGCTGGAAGCAAGAGGTTTGCCAGCTCGCGGCTTGGGTAGAAGTAGTCGCCGCGATTTCCTCGAGTCCGGCACACCTCCGCCGCGGTTCATTGTCGGCAAGTCCGGACTGCTGTCACAGGGGTCAGTCATTCTGTGGGATACGTCTGTGCTCGTCTCACTATTGGTGCGTATGTTCCCTGCATGGGGATCCTGCTTTTCCAGGTCGTCCTCCTGTCTTCGTCTCTGCAAGTGACTAGTCTATCAAGTTGTTTTCCGGCTCGATCGACTTGCACGTCAGCCGCTACACTGTGTCCGAATACCAGCAGGACAAGATCAGCCACACTCCCCGCCGCCGCCTCCGCTGGCGAGCTTGCCGGTGTCGCATATTCCGCACACGAGTCGACGCCCGAGAGGGACGCTTATCGCGACCCAATCCACTGCCTACGTGGGATCCTAACCCGGCGAGGAGGGCATATGTGAGCCATTGCTTTCTCGGTCGCGGGAGGACGGGGATAAAGCTGCGTACCTTTTTTTGGCCGTCGTCTCGGCAGCCGAGGGGTCCGGGCGGATTGATCGCCAGTTGGGTCGTCATTACGACCATGACATCCCCTTGCTCCTCTGAAGTCCGTCTTGGTCCACGTCCTAGTCGTCGTCATCGCCGTCGTCATCGCCGTCGTCGTCTCCGTCATGCGGTCGGCTGGAGGTCGACTGAAGGTCCCGACGCGACCCGAACGCGCCCATCTGCTTGAACTCGACGAAAATCCTGAAGCTCGTGTCGGGGTTCTTGCAGCTGAAGCTCGTGTCGAAGTTCTCGGACTCGAGCGTCGGGTGCTGAGGAACGAGGTTTTCGGCCTTGCGGGTCGGAATACGAGAAACGAGTTGCGTCAATGGCGGCCGCGGGGGGGGCGCCGGGGGCGGGGAGGGGGTGTCTCGTCGTGAGTGGGCGAGGAGATGGCAACGTGTTTGGCGAGGATGTCGGGGCCCAGAGAATGGTTATAGGTTTCAAGCAGTACACGCCGATCGCATTCGGGACGGCTTGCAGGACGCCGTTCGAGGCGCGGGTGGCACGCTCAGGCGACTCGAGCAGCGCGTTGGGGACCTGGGCCTCTTGCAACGTCGTGAGCAAAGTCGGCTCGGTGTGGGTGAACGTCACGGCAATATTGTTGACAAGGGGAAAGACTTGCAGCCCAAGGACGATGCGGTTCTCCATCACCTTGACGGCATCGACGCCTCAACCGGGCGACGGAGACCCTCCATGGTCCCCAACGTCGTCGTCAGGCGGTGGACCGCCGGACGGAAGCGCGCTGGAACAAGAGCAGAGGTTTGGCAGGGGGAGGGTCCCGTGACCCTCTTGCGGATCGCCGCTGCTTGCAGCTGCGCCAACAGCGAGTGTGCATGGGATGCTGGGAAGAAGCGTCGAGCCCGAGGGTGCCGTTCCGCGACTCGGCGTCTGGAGGTGGGCGCGACGGAGGGGTTTCGCCGAGGCAGTGCCGGCGTTGAGACCGCCGCACCCATGGAAAGCGACGAGTTCGCTCCCGTCTCCGTCTCGGGCGCCGACTTGAGCTCTCCGTCGCTTGCGGTATCAGGCTGGGTCGTCGCCCGGGCGACCGCGTGATATCTCGGTGGACTTGGCTCGTGCGGTTCGACGGGCGGACGGATCGTTTGTCTTGTGCCATCTCGACGAGCGCGGTGCCGTGCGTGAGAGTACGTTGCGGCTGGACCAGGCTGAATAAGCGCTTGGGTCTGGAAGGGAGTTCGCGGGATTAAAGATCTGGACGACAAGTCGTCCAGCGCGAGGCGGAGCGGTGCCAGTGGGATGGCCGGCTCAGACGTGCCGATCAAGTTCGGTATTGCGTGTGGCGTGTTGCAAGATCGGGGGCGTGAGTCTCTGCACCGTGAGCGAAACGTGGAGCCCTGAGGAGTTCGTCGGATGTCAGTCAGCACAACTCACTGGCTTTTCGTGTGACGGGGTACCGGTACACTCACCGTCAAGGATCCAGTTTCCTCCCTGTTGAATCCCGACCTGTGTACAAGCGCCCGGAGCGACGGTGTCAAAAACCAGACGTCGCGGCTACCGAGGGATCGACGTGCGAATGCGGCGGCTGGCGCGGGGCGTACGCGACGAAGGCTGCGCAGGGGCATGTGGCATACTACCGCGTGCCGTAGCGGTCACCCCTGCTCTGATCTGGGGGAGGTGTGTGGTGCAGCGAGAGGAAAGCCGCTCTAGCTTTCATGAACCGTGTATTGCGAAATGGTCTTGCCCCGTTCTCGTGGCACGACAACCTTCTGGGCAGAAAAGGAGGTGCTCGGCTGGTCACATCTGTTGTACTCAGCTCGTGGACGTGGCCCCAGGGCGCTTTCCAGAGCCCACCGCGGTGGCAGCGCCCCCTGATCTCTTGCTCGCTAAGTTTCGGCATGCTCTGTGCCGGTCCTGTGCGCCACACGTCTCCTGCCGCAGTCTCGTTCTTCTAGAGTTGATGCAAGTTGGTCAACTATGCCTTGCGAGCAGCCAGCGCTTTCACTGTTCGCAATGAGGGGCGTCGTTTCAGACTCCCTCGCGAGGAGGAGATCTATCTCGCAGCTCTCGCCCTCTCCCTTGCCCTCGCGATTGTTTGCCCGACCTGGACAGTGGAGCGAGTGCATAGGCCGTCCCTCCCTGCCTCCGCCGTCGCCGGGAGAAACGGTCCTTGTCGGTCCTCGTCGGCTCGTCGCAAAGCTGCCTCGAGGTGAAGCGCACGATCGAGTTCTCCTTGACCTCGAGTAGGAGCTAAACTCCTCCGCGATGGCCTCCTCGACGACCGGCACCATCACGTGGGAGACAACGTGGACCATATGCAAACATCCTTGCGCATACTGTAAGCGACGGTGTCGAGTTGCGTCTCGACCGGCTGAGCTGGGTCGCGTCAGACTGTAGCCAGTTTGTATGAGTAGTACGGCTCGCAAAGGTGCTTGCCAAACGCCTCGGGCGAGTTTGACGCCGTCCTCACCGAAACGTGGTTGAGTAGGCGAATTTGTTTTCCGCGCCGTTTCGATGAAGCCGAGACCACAGAGGAAGAGTGGAGCCGAGTAGACGCGCTTCTTCACAGCCTTACTGCGTGCAATGACCTGCACCCAGTTCATCGAATCCGCCGATGGCCTAAGAGCGTACTGGTCGGAGTCTGCAAAGAAAGAGCTGCCGGCGAGAAGAGAGAGCGTGGAGCGTACGGCACTGCCCCGACCGATCGGACAATGTTCATCAACGTGTGGGATGATGCTTGTGGCGGCGCGAGAATGGCGGTCGCAAATGCCGAGCACGCAGAGAGAGCAAAACCTCCGAGAGATCTGGAAGGTGAGGGAGCAGCCGAAAGACAAACAGACAGCTCACGCATCTGGTGCGCACGTACAGGTGCAGTTCTGCGGACTCGTGGTATTATGTACCTCTTGCGCATCCGGAAATGCAGTATAAGTATCGAGTCGGTGAGAGAGCCGAGTGGTGTTGAAAAGCGGGGCAGCCTTTGCTCTGGCTCCAGCATAAACGAGCGGGGATTGCTCGAGCCGGTGGCGAACGCGCAGTTACATTGCATCGAGAAAGGTCGAGCCTGTAACCAGGGCGAGAAGGCGCGTCTGCGCATCCGTGTTTCGCATCCGAGCTGAGGTCGGTGCGCTTGCAGGGGTCGAACTCGAGTCGAGTCCGAGTCCGAGGCTGGTCCAGAGGTGGAGGTTGAGTCGGTGTCGGCACGGAGAGGCTCAGAGTCGAACGGTCGCGCGAGGTGTCGAGAGGCGTTGAGTCCGACAGGAAAGCGCGTGGACCGAAGTGCATTGAGCGGTCGAGGCGCGCCTTCGCGAGCGGTATCGGCGCGTAGCGGCGCTGAACGGTGTGGCAAGTACTGCCCGTGTCGGTAATGTCGGCGGCCAAGCAGCAATGGTCGAGACGGGCTATTCCTGTGGGGGTGCAACGCCAGCTGTGATGTTTCGGTCGCAGGCGCCTCGCCACGCCAGCTGTTTTCTCGACCGTACACAACCATCGCGTGTGTCGCCTGGGTTCCTCTCCGTGTCCGCTTCCTTTCCAACGTTATGCGCTGCCTTTCTTCACAGTACACGGAGTGGTGACGGGGAAACGAACGAGCCGATACTCGACTTACTGTTCCTGGACCTCGGGACCTGTACGCAACCGATCGATCTTGTCCATCTACAGTAGTGTTCTTGCTCGTCCAAGCAGGTCGAGTTGTCGAGCGAGGCAAGCAGTCGGGAGGGCCGAAGGGAGGGGCGGGTCGCGAGTTGTCCCTCTCTAGAGTAGGGTGCGATGACCCGACATGCGGGACGAACAAGCAGCAAGTTATTCTCTCTAGCGCGTAGCCGCTTGGCGAAGGAGTGAGGTTGAGAGCTTGGCAAGGTTCTCGACTTCCGACGGCTTTCATCGGGCGGCGCAGTAGGGAGCTCTCGACGAGCTCACTCGATGGGTGAACTTTGACTCGAGCAACTAGGCGAGGGTGTAGAGCACAGGCAAGCGTGAACAGGCCTGCCTTGATCAGGGGGCGAGCGATAACGACGAGATCCCCCTTGTCGATCTGTTGAACCAGAAGCGGCGCTCGCGTCCGGCTCTCGCTTCCGCCCGCATGCTGGGACTCGGCGTGGTCATGCTACAAGTGCTGCATATTCCTCTCCAGCGCTCGCCTTGGTGCCGGGGCCGTCACTGGCTCTTTGGTCTCAAACTCGACCTTGATCACCTCGTGACTTCATCGCCTAGTTCATCAACGACACCCTCGAGGGCGAGACGGACGCCAGTGGCCCCGTGCACGCCAGCATGCTTCATACGAGGTGGGTTCAACCCTGCCTCTCCCTCCCTCACCGAGCTGCTCCGAGCTGATCGCGCCATCCTCTTGCCATTCCTTCGACAGCTTCTGGGGCAACTCTTCCTGCTGTGACCGCCCTTGCCTCCGATTGCACAACTCTCGACAGCCCGGTCTCTCGCTACCCGAAAACGCGCGCCGCTCGTCCGCCGTCTTTTGCCTTCCCCGCCCCGCCATCGTCGGTTCGTCGGTCTGTGTCGACGACGCTCGCTCGCCACGGTCTCCATACTCGTGCTCCCCTTCTCCATCCGTCTACATGGTAAGCTTTCTTCCACCGCCCTTCTCTGCGCGTGCTCCGGCTGACCACTCCATTCGTCATTGTGTCGTTTTTTTTTTTCTTCAGTCTCTTTCGATCCCGTCGACACCTCGGCAGCGTCAGGCGCGGTCCCGCCACGGACGTAACTACGTGAGTTGGCTGCATCGCTTCTCTGCCGATGGGGGAAGGAACCACCGTGCTGACTCTAGTCCCGTCGCCCGAAGCGCAACTAGAACTCTTCAGAACCCTGCCTCGAACTCTCCGCGCCGCTCGGAGTGACTCCATCTACGCTCGCCATTTTCACCTGCACCAGTCCGGGTCCTGCTGTGCTCCTTGTGCATGCGTGCTTGATTCGTCTTGCCAGTCGCATTCGGCGGCAGTAATTGTCACGGCGCCGGAACTTCAGCAGCAGTCAACTTGCTCGGCTGTCACAACAGCAGCGCCACGCTCTTCGCCTCGCCAACGCTGTCTAGTCTCGACCAACACGTCGGGAACCGACTGACGTGCACCCGATAAGCAACGCGCACCGAGACGATTCGAGCCGAGCGATCGGAAAAATTCACTGCTCACCACCGCCCGAAACAACGAGCCCGACGACGAGGCTGACGACTTGACTCTCGAGATCTCGTGTACGAGCTCGAGGGCGGGGAAGGCGCGGGCGTCGAGGAAGGCGCGCACAACCTCGACGACTACGCCAAAGGTGCGGCCGGTGCCTCGCACGTACTCGGCGACGCGATCTTGCCAACTTCGACTTTCAACATGGTCCGGTCTATGGTCAAGGCCTGGTCCGTCGAGGCGAGCAAGGGCGACGGCGCCTTGTGGCGCCTCATGCTCGAGCACTTCTGGCGATGGATCTCGTCGCCCGCCTCGAACCTGTACGACCCGGCACTGTACCGCTTTGTGCACGGCTTGATGCGCAAGACGTTCTCGCAGCTGCTGGCCGAGTTCCGTCGACTCGGCTCGGACATCGTGCACGCCGACTTTGGCCGAATCTTCCTCGTCACCAACAAGCCGTCCTCTTCGACCGCTTTCGCTTACGCCAACTACGTCGTATCGTCTGTGACGACTCGCGAGCTCTTCCGGTACCTCCGACTCGACCTCGTCCGTTTCTGGGACCAGCTCGTCTGGATGGACGCCGCCAACTCGGCCGGCATCATCTGCGAACGGCCGGATCTCGACGAAGCGCCGATCGGGATCAAGACCATCATCGAGTTGCAGTTCAACATCGCGACCTACCTTCCGCCCGCAGTGCAGGGCTCGTTCGCCCGCATCGTCGCGCTGTTCGTTCGCGACATGCTCCTGGCGAAACGCGCACAAGTCGCCGACCTCCAGACGCGATTGCGGATCCTTCAGAACGGCCTCGAGACGGTCGAGGGGAACGGCTCCAAGACCGGCGGAAAGGAGGGGGAGGACGAACCGGTCGACGCGGCAAAGGCGCTCGTCTCGGGCAAACTCACCCGCGAGCTCTTGAAGGCCACGAGCGAGCTCAAGGAGCAGTACGACAACCGGACCGACCTGGAGAGCTTCCAGTTCCCCGTCTTGCCCGGCTCGCACCTTCGCCTCAAGAACCCGGTCCTCGAGTTCGTATAGACGAGCGCCGTTCTCAGTCTCGCCCGCGACTGCAGCGAGGAGGTCATCGTGCTTAAGCGAAACCTGCTCGACTTTATCGGCGTTCGCGAGTTCACCAAAGAGGCCATGGTTCATGAACCCGTGCCTGCCGTTCAAGGTGCCGATGGTCCTCTGTCGCGCTTGCAACTCGATCCGAGGTGAGTTTGCACTCTTGCGAGTTGGAGAGATCAACACACTGACTCGAGCCTTTTCTTCTTCAGATCTCGACCTGTGTCGGAACGTGACCTTGCTCGTGAAAGGACAACCCTGGACATGCGGGCGCTGCTCTACGGAGTACCACCGCGCGTCGATCGAGGCTCTCACCATCGACGCTCTCCAACGCCGCATGGTCTCCTACCAGCTTCAAGACCTTCGCTGCGGCAAGCGCCGCACGATGAAGTCGAAGAATCTCTGCTTGCACCACCTGTGCGCCGGCGAGTACCGCATGCTCGAGACGCGACACGAGCTGACGCGGCGCATGCAGGTCACGGCGAACGATGCCAAGTTTCACGGCCTCGGAACGCGCGCGGTCGCGCTCGAATGGATGCAGGGTCCCCCTCTGTTGAGTATTCGCCTGCACTCGATTCCCGTCCCTCTTCTGACCGCATCGAACGCGTGGTCGCCGGTCCGCAGGATTCGCTGTGTTTCGCTCTGCCTTGAGGTGTTCTAGCTTATTCTTGCCAATGCAGCTGTACGTTCGTGACCTGACGGATCTAGAGCAATTGCAAAGCGAGTAACGTACGAGCTTACGGGTGTCAGGCGAATCGTGACTTTGTGCTCGCTCGCGGACGAAAACGACAGGTGACCGGAGCGTTCTCGGGACTGGTTTGTGGTTGCACGCCTCGCTCACGGAAGCTACGTTGACAAGACGCTCGGGCGAGAGCCGTGACCCCTCTAAGCGCGCAGCAGCGCCAGCTTCTTCGCGCTGCCGAAATGCCCTCTTGGAGCGGAGCGCGCGGGAACAAGGTGCAACGGTCGTCCGATCGTTCGGGCGGATCACGTGAAAGTGACCGGTTCGAACGAGTCGCTTGATCTCCCGCTCAGCTTCCAGAGGGTGAACGTGCTCAGGCCTGGACTGTAGCAGACCATATTAGAACATTGCATGGTCTATAGTCTGCGAGGGGCGCGCCGGGAGAGGGTGAGGACGGCCAGGTCGAAGCTTCCGCGCGGCCGCGACTCGACGAAAATCCCGCGCGACGCGTGCGACTCCCGCTCGGAATGCGCCTAGGCTCGTGCTCCCGCGCCAGATCGACCTAGGCTCGTGTTCCCGTTTGGGAGCAGC
>JAMALC010000164.1:0-41615 GCA_023628275.1 Rhodotorula sp. M30-05A-2 | reverse complement strand
GCGGTAGCAGACCTCCTTGAGCGAGACGGCGAGGTTCGCCTCCTTCTTCTTCTCGACGCCGACCGTGACAGCTCCGGGTCCACCGTAGCCGTAGCCTGTCGGGAAGGGCCGAGAGCGAAGAGGAGTTAGTTGCGTCGGAAACGCCACTTGAACTGGCGGCAACTGCCGACTCACCTCCGCCCTTGCCGTATCCGCCGCCGTAGCCACCGTCAGCCAGAACCGAGGCGACGAGAGCCGTAAGAGTGAGGACAGAAGCGAGCATCTTGAAAGGGAGAAGAGGGCGGAGGAAAAGGTAGTCGAGCGCGGAAGGAAAAGAGGAGAGGGGAGAAGGTGTGGTGGAAAGGAGAGAGAGAGAGAGCAGCGCCGGAGCGAGAGCGTTTTATAGGCGCAGGATTAAGGTCCGGACCAGCAGCTCTGTGCGAGCGCGAGGAGCCCGCCTCGGCTTGGCGCAGTCCGGACCGCAAACGCAGGTGGTACGACGAAAAGTCGGGCCGCCGACTTGGGTTCGCCGCTGCACAAAAAAGCGCCCGGACTTGTGCGGACCACTCACGCATGATCGTGTCTAGCCACCTTACAGACGTCGGCACTAATCCGGTCGGTGTGCTGGATCCTGCCGCCGAGGGAGCGACCGCAGGATTTCAGCAGCTCTTGCGCCAAAGCTCCTTCGCAGCAGGAAGCGCCGTACCACCCGGCGGCACCCGGTCGAGCGCATAGCCGCTGATTTTGCATTGGTCGCCGTTGGCGTGCACGGCTGCCACGCCTCGGTCCCTCGTTTCGATTCCCTCACGACAGCGGATGAGGCAAGAGCAGCTTTCCCCGTCACTGATGCACCAGCTTCACAGACGGGGCAATCGGGCAATGGAACGAGTCGGAGTAGCTGCTGGACTGGATTTGATGCACCTTCGACTTGCGACAGCAGATCGAACGAAGAAGTTGCGTCGGCGGCCCTGCGAGACGAAAGAGCACGGGAAGAGCCGTTCGGAAAGACAGCGGCGCGGGGATGATGGCCGCTATTGAGCAGAGCATTTACCCGAGGCAACTCTATACCAGCCGAGGAGCGGCGCCTGTAGACACTGCATGGGCGGAATCTGAGAAGCGTTCTCCTCTCTCGGCTCGTGCTCTTCCCGCTCGTGCCCAATCGCTGCCCGGCCCGCTCTGGCCGGCCAGTCCTTCCGAGCTCGAGAGACGTATCGCTCGCCGCGGCACGAGGCGCGGTACCGGCCCGGCGAGGTGCGTTCGTCTCGTTCCCGCCTCGGACGTCGGAGTGAAGCCGCTGATCATCCCCTGGCGGCGCAGGAGCACGCATGTACAGTTTCGATGGTCGATCAAGTTCGCCCAGTGTCGCGGATGCAGAGCCGCTGCTGCTCAAGCTGCCAGAGGAGGTGCTCGAACGTATCCTCTTGGACGTCGTCGAGGCCGACCAAGATTTCCTCGACACTTATGTCCCCAAGTCATGGGAAAATACCGGTATGTTGCTGCTCGTCCTACGCTCAAAAGCTAGTGATTGATCAGGACTGCGTGGCAGACGAACTCGACACGGTGCAGTCCGTCCTCTTGACCTGCAAACGACTCGTCCCGGCCGCCACTCGCGCTCTCTACTTCTCGCCTCAAATTCCGGTGTGTCTGCCACCCCGCCCAGCGACCCTCGGGAGCCCAGCGACCCTCGAGCGGATCCGGTACCGCGCCTGGCTCTTCCGCCAGAGTCTGCTCGACAAACCAGAACTCGCCGCAATGATTCGAAACTTGACCAACCTGCCCACGCTCGTGGCCGCGCTGCCGCCGTCGAGAAATATCGCGCGCACGGCTTCGGCTATCGCACACTCTGTCGGACAAAACGAGTATCAGCGACAGGTCCTACAGCTGGCCACGGCGGCAACGAGCGTCGGCGTCGTTCTAACGGACCCCAAGGACGCCTTCGACGTCGGTGCGGTTCTGGCGACTCGTCGGCTGTCGCACCTGCGCGTCGCCTACCTGTCCAGTATGCATGCGCCAATCTCCGCCTTTGCCGCCTTGATCGAGGGCTTGCGCTCTGGCGGCGACGGCGGCGTACCCGAGTTCTCGGCTCTCCAAGTCTGCATGTCCGTCGACCAAAAATACGGCAGATACAGGTCTTACATCGCCAGGGCCCGAGATCTCAACTACAAAGTGACAGATCTCGAACTCAACATCGAGAATGAAGACATCGACGAAGCCGCACTGTTTCTGCCGTCGGACGTTACCAAGCTCGCCCGACTCCGTTACAAGCTCTTGTTCGACTTGGAGAGTTTCGACTTCGCCACGACCACCTTGGAGCAGCGCGTCAAGCACAACGTCGTTACCGAATTCACGATCATCAGCGGGAAGCTGTGGCACTACGACGTGTATCAGGATCAGTACTCGGATCCTGACAGGGACAACTTTGCGACAATCCTCTACCCGCTCGCGTTGTTCCGGCTCTTTCCTGGCTTGGAGCAACTGCTACTCTCGCACGGCACCGCCATAACGATCGAAAAGCTCGAGCTCCTCGCGGCCACATCGCCAAGCTTGAAAGTCCTCCGACTGCCCTTGACCTTTTGGGACGTCGACGCGGCCGACCTCGTCGAACTCGAATGCGGAGGTCTCTGCCTCTTCGAGACCCGGCTCTTGGCGACTCTGGACCGGCTCGTAAGCCTCGAGTGGGTCGACCTCGGAATCCTGCCCTTTTCGACCAATCGGCCTGCGAAGGCTTTTCGACGTTGGGCGACCGGGCGCGGAATCAGGCTGACGGCCTCTTGGTGCATGGACCGTGGAGATGACGACTACATCCAGCGCCGCTCGGACGATGGCAGTTACTTTACGGACGAGTCCACGTTCGAATCGGACGACTTCAATCCGGACAACTACAGTTCAGACGGTTTCGATTTCGGGTTCGGTTACGTGGAGGCGAGATCGTCGCCGCCAAGGGGATATGCCCCCTCCTGGTAGCAACACTATTTGCGCAGCCTTTGGCCGAATTGCAGAACTCTACACCTGTCCTCGCAGTTGCAGCTTGATGGAGCCGTTCCTCACGCCGCAATCCTCCCCGCCGTCGTAGTCTCCTGACCGAGTGTGCACTCTCGACACGAGTAAAGAACGCAAATCCGCTCTCGTCATAGAGAGGCGGGACAGCTGAACGTGAAAGACGCGCACTGACTCCCTACCGCGAGGGACGAGTTCGTCGAAAAAAAGAGCGGCGCCGTGATCTTGACCTTTTGCCGGCGGGAGCGGCTCTTCCTAGACAAGTAGGTAGGTGCCCTTATGCATAGACTCCATAACCGAAAAAAAAAAAAAAAAAAACTTCTTGCCACCTTGCTCACGACGGTTCGAACGTCTTCTTCTCATCGGTGCAGCTTGTCCAACCGCTCCATCCAGCTCGTCTCGCTCGGAAGCGCCGTTCGGCCTCTGAAGGAACCGTCGCCCAGAACAGGCCGGGAGCTCGAGGCGCTAGCAGGTGCGTGGTATTCTCCCCTCCTTCTTCGGTTCAGAGGGTGGAGCCGTTGATTCGTGAACTGGCCGGTCGCTATCGCCTCATAGAATCGCGCATGTCAAGCTCAGACGAAGGGGCGAGCTCTCCCACTGCTGCGGGCGCCGAGTCACCGCTGCTCAAGCTGCCGGAGGAAGTGCTCGCGCATATCTCGTTGGACGTCGCCGGAGCAGACGGAGATATTCTCGACAGGAATGCCGACGTTTCATGGAAAGAAGCGGTACGGTCCAGCTCGTTCTACACGTCGAAAGTCATTGACTGATTGTTGTCCGCCGCGGTCGACACGGCAGAGAACCTCGAGTCGGTGCGGTCCGTCATGTTGACCTGCAAACGACTCGTCCCAGCCGCCACACGCGCCCACTATTTCTCGCCCCAGATTTCGGGCTCTTTGCAACTCTCGAGACCACCTGACGAAAGGGTCCGGTACCGCGCCGGGCTCTTCCGCCAGAGTCTGCTCGACAAACCAGAACTCGCCGCAATGATTCGAAACTTGACCAACCTGCCCACGCTCGTTGCCGCGCTGCCGCCGTCGAGAAATATCGCGCGCACGGCTTCGGCTATCGCACACTTTGTCGTACAGGACGAGTATCAGCGACAGGTCCTACAGCTGGCCACGGCGGCAACGAGCATCGGCGTCGTTCTGACGAATTCCGAGGACGCATTCAAGGTCGGCGCGGTCCTGGCGAATCGTCGGCTCTCGCATCTGCGCGTCGCCTACATCTCCAGTATGAGTGCGCCGATCTCCGCTTTTGCCGCCTTTCTCGAAGGCCTGTGTTCCAACGGTGACGGCAAAGCACCCAAGTTTCCGGCTCTCCAAATTTGCATGTCTTTCGACGGGGTTTCCAGGAGACCGAGGCGTCACATCGACCGGGCCCGACATCTCAACTACGAGGTATTCGATCTCGAAATCGCGATCGAGTGGGTCGACGTCGACCAAGCCGCGTACTTCCTACCGTCCGACGTCGCCAAGCTCGCGAGACTACGGTACCACCTCCCGTTCGAACTCGAACGCGACCCCGACCTCGACTACGACCTCGACGGCTTCAACTTTGATGCGACCAGACTGGCGCAGCGCGTCAAGCACAATGTCATCAAGAAGTTCGCGATCGAAAGCGACGTCTCCTACGAGCAAGAGGTGCCCCTCGATTATTACTGGTAACCGGATCAGTACGAGGTCCCGACAATCAACTATCCTCCCGCGTTGTTCGGGCTATTTCCGAGCTTGGAGGAATTGACGCTCACGCACGGCGGCGAGATGACAGTTGAGAAGCTCGAGCTCCTCGCGGACACTTCGCCGAACCTGAAAGTCCTCCGACTGCCTCTCACTTACTGGACCCCGGAGCAGGACCTCCACAAAGGCGATTCCGGCGAGCCCTGTCCCTTCGAGATGCAACTCATGGCAACTCTCGACCGGCTCGACTCGCTCGAATCCGCGATCTCGGACTTTTGCCTTCGCACAGCAAGTCGCCGGGCAAGGCGTTTCGACGGTGGGCAAAGAAGCGCAAACTCGAGGTCTCCGTGGATTGGTGCTATGACGAGGATGGTCTGTCCACGGGGGAGGAGTTTTCCGGCAACGACTCCAGCTCGGCCTGATTCGGTTAAAAGGAGGTCGCGGAACGACATCCGAGCTCTCCTCGCGCGGCGCGCGCCTTTCCGATCAATTACTCTCGGAAACTACGGTGAGTCCCAAGCTTCATGCATATCTCTCAACGCCGTCGAGTTCGCCTCCTTTGCTCACGGCCTCAGTCACGAATCTCCTCGACGAGCAGCAGCCACCTTTGTCACGTCGCGTCTTACCGAGTCCCCGCTCCCAAAGAAGGCAAAGAATGCAAACTTGCCGTTTGTCGATGGCGAGTGTACAAGGGGGCAATCATCGCTGGTCCTGGTGGTGTAGAGAGGTGCGCCAGAAAGCATCGGCAGGAATAAATGCTTTTCGGAACTCACGGGAAAAGACTTGCTCGGTGCAAATTAATCGGCAGTACCTCTGAGCTGGTCCAGAACGACTCTAGTAGGCTTTCTGACGAGGTGATGGCGAAAGTCGACTCCGGGGGTCGAGAAGAGGGTCGGCCCCACCGCGACGACGCTTACGACTCACTTGCGCGTCCTCGCACAGCTGCACACGTAAGCGTTCGGCATCCTATCGTTACCGTCTTCCTCTCTGTTCCCTCTGCAAGTCTCGCTGGCTCTCTTTCCAGACGACCAAGTTGCCCCGCTTGCTTGCGATTGATGAGGTCGCTGACCTCGTCTCGCTCTTCTTCTCCTCAGCCAGACGACTGGTTGAGCAATCGCAGTAACTCTGGCAGCAAGTACAATCCAAGTGAGTCTGGCTGCCTGTGCTCTAGGCCCGTGTGGAACTCTCGCGGTGTTTGCTCATCGCCGCCATCCGTTCGTCTCGCTCGAGATGGCGTTCACTCGCGGCAGAGCTCGAGAGGGAGCTTGACCCCGCCCGCTTACTGCGTATTGATCCTCCTCCCCGCCCGCAGTGGAAGATGACGCAATCCAGGTCGATTCGCCCGAGCAGGATCCTGTCGACCTCGATGACGACGACATCGAGCAATCCCTGATCCTCGAAGACACCCCGAGCCCGCAGTACGAGCGACAAGACCCGTTCGATCCGAAAGCTGGAGGCACCTCCGAACCGCGCAACAAGAGCCTCAGTCCGAAATCGTCGCTCGTCCGGAGACGGAAACGGTTGATCAAGCCGCATGAGAAACCGCGCGAGGAGCAGCTCGATTATCCCGAGAGTCTGCCGTACGAGACCGAGACGCTCGAAGAGATGGATGCCAAACTCGAGGAGATTGTCCGCCGCCTGGTCGACTGTGTCCGGGCCAAAGACTAGTGAGTCCGGTCTTTCTCGCCGGCCAGCCTACGGGAATTTGCTCACCAAAGTCCGCCCCTCTCCCAGCGACGTCGGCTTTGTTCGTGAGTTGAGAAAGACTGGGTGACCGTCAACAAGAGAGAAGGACTTGACGAGTTGACGCCCCCCTGCAGAGTGGAACCACCGCCTCGAATGCTGGATCTCGCTCAAGTACCCGATGAAGCGCGAGTTGCGCGCCAAGCTTGCGCGCCTGTACTTTGAGCTGTCCGGTACGCCATCTTGAAACCCCGCACACATGCTGGCCTGCAAAACTCACACCTGCCGACCCGCACAGTACTCCCCGGCATGGACGCTCGCCTCGTCGACATCGCCGTCAATCAAGCGATCACGCTCCTCGAACCCAAGAAGCGCATCGACATTTCGGATTTGCAGCTCCCGTGGCGGCCGCTGTACGCGCTCCTCGAGAAGGAGCTGTTCCCGAAGCAGCGCAAAACGGGCATGACCAACGTCGCCACGACGCTCCTCTCGCTCGTCGAGTACTCGCAGCGCTTCTTCCCGCCGCACGAGATCCCCGCCATGCTCGCGACCTTCTTGCCTCGCCTCTCGCCGAACCTCAACTCGATCATCGCCGCGCAGGCGTTCTGCACGCATTTCCTCCCCGTCTCGCACCCGCAGTACTATCTGCCCGCCGTCTTCAAGCTGTGGGAGGCGTTCAGCTCCGACATCTACGACGAGCAGTGGCTCGACTTTGTCGAGCGCCTCGCGACCTTGCACATGGATCCGCGAATCAGTCACCCCGACGTCGTCGACGAGCTCCGTCAGATGGTCAAAGACGCCGGCGACTACGTCCCGGAAAAGACTCGCGTCGAAGACTCGCTCGAGGAGCACACGTACAGTCATCGCAAGACGGGGATCCCGGCATACATCTTTGGCATGCAAGAAGGCGCGTCGACTCCTGGAGGTTCGCCGGCGATGCCCAAGTGGCGCGGCTTGCGCAAGGACATCGGCATCTTTACCGACCAGCAGTTCTCGTTCATCATGACCAAGTGCTTGCGCTCGATGGGTACGCTCTTGACTGGGATCTCGCGTTGATTTCCGCGTCCTGACAATGTTCTATTCGTTTGCAGGTGTTCCCGTCGGAGGCGGTACGAAGGCCGGCGCTTCGGGCGTCGCAGCATCCGACTTCGCGACGCAAGACCAAGCAGCTTCTGGAGTCGCCTCGACCATGCGTCGCCCGACCGAGAAACTGGGATCGTTCGCTGCGATCATCGTCTACTCGATGGCGGCTGATGCGAAGCCTTCCGGCGGCACGCCCTTCGGTTCTTCCGTCCCTTCGAAAGTCGGGACTCCGGTGCCCGGTGAGAAGGCGGCGCCAGGGTCCAGCGCGGGACCGGGGCAGCTCCTCAGCACCGCACTCGGGATCCTCAAGAAGCAGCGCACGTACCTCGGCGGCTCGAAAGCCCTCGACGCGCTCGCCAAGTTCATCCAGGCGACCGAAGGTTACTTCCACCCTTCGAACTATGGCAAGTGGGCGCCCAAACTCGGTCGCTTCCTCCAGAACGTCACGTGGGAGTTCCTCAAGCGGTGGCGCGAGGAGGAGCGCAAGGAGTGCCGCACGCCGACCGAGTGGCGCCTGACGCCGACCATCAAGCGCGAGTTCGTCTTGACGATGCGAACCGTCGCCCTCCTGTCCATGTTTTCGCGGGACCCGATCACGATCGCGAACGCGCAAGCTGCCTTGAAGACGATGGCGCTGCTCGAGCCCGACTTGATCGTCCCGAGCGTGCTCGAACGGGCGTTCCCGGCTCTCGAGACGCTCACCGAGACGCACCGCACGACGGCCTGCATCACGGCGCTCGCGACCATCTCGCCGGCGATGATCTCGCGCACGAACTACCCGCCCGGCGCCAAGCACTTGATCTCGTTGCTCGAGCTGTGCTTGCCCGGCCTCGACGTCAACGATCCGATCAAGACCATGTCGACGGGCATGTTGGTGCTCCAGGCGTGCTCCCAGATCGTCATCGACGATCTGACGCGGCCGGAACTGCAAGACACGGTCGCTGCGGCGGGCGAGTACGGCATGGCGCTCGAGTCGGCCACATCGCCGACGATCCCGACGCTCTCGCTCGATGGAGCAGACCCCACTGCGACGACGAACGAGTCGTCCACCAAGGTCGACCTGCAGGAAGAGGACGAAGCTGTGCGGATGATGACGGCAGGCTTTCCGGATTGGCTTTCGAGCTTCATGCGAGGAGTGCTTGCTGTCTTCGAAGCGCTTCCAGAAGTGAGTGCGAACGGTGACAATACAAAACTCACAGTGCCGTGCTGACATATCCGTCTTCCAGCCCGGAAAGGGGAGTCGCAACGGCGGCAAGATGGAGGATCAGATGACGCAGACTCTGGTGGTACGTTGCCACTGATCATCTGTTGGATGCGAGAACGGGCTGACTCGGGAGCAAACAGGCTGCATGCGACATGGTCTGCGCTCAGCTCTCGCCGTCAATGTTCGACCTCGCTCTCGACATCGTCGCGAACGAGATCTCGAACAACGTCCGGACCAACTCTGCGCGTGTCATTTCGCAACTCGTCTCGAGCTTTGCTCGCGCCGACTCGGCCAAGACGCTCCGCAAGTTTTACCGCCTCTGCGACATGAACATCCGTGCCGAATTGGAGAGCGGAGCTGCCAGCACCCGGTCGACGCGGACAGACAAGGGCATCGAGAGCGACGCGACGCTTCACTGGTGGATCGGCGTCCTGACCGGCACTGTTACGAACGCTGGCGAGAACGTACGTCATGCGACTCCAACCCGTGACCTTGTACAGACACTGACCTGCGTGCCGCGGCAGATCTTGGAGTACAAGGACGACTTCAAGTCGCTGTTGCAGCTAATGATCGACTGCTGCAAGAGCGAGAGGGGCTACACGACGTCGGCCCGAGTGCTTGCGATTACGCTCATGACCCTGACCAATACGTGGGTGCGAGATTACCGCTCGGTGAATGCGGCAGAGTGGCGAAGCGACGGTGCGTTTCTTCCTGCCAGCCAGCGCATCTCGCAAAACAGCTCACTGACCGAAAGTCTGCCTGCAGAATTCAAAAGGAGCTCCCACACCTCTTGGGGCCGCCTGTACGAGGTCAAGGACGTCAAGATCGAATGGCACGTCGCCACTGCGGCAGAGATCGACTTTACGCTGGAGCTGCTGCAGGATCTCGTCGTGCCCGCACTGAGCCGGCTCGAGTCGCTGTTGGCCGAAGCTCGGGAAGCGAAGGAGATGCTCAGCTTCGAATGGGTCAACGACTTCTGCCGGGTACGTCCAATTCGTCGTCTTCGCTTGACGGTTCCGACCTGCTAACTTCTACGTGAAAAGCTCTGCAACCTCGTCCGGTCGGCGCTGTCCGGTATCCCCAGTCTCGCACTGTTCCCGCGACCGAGCGATCCCGGCGTGCCCACGAGCGACGCCGGCGACGAGATTCCCGAGTTCATCGACCACTTGCCCTCCTGCAATACCGGCATTCCGCTCTCGGACCCAGCCGACCCGCGGCATCAGATCGTCGCCAGTTTCCGTACACGAGCAGGTCAATTCTTCCACGATGCGGTGCAAGCGCTCAAGGGATCTCAGCAACAAGACACGATCGACTGCATCAAGATGGTCATCGCCTCGATCCGCGTGCTCGAGCTCGACTACCCCTGCGATACGTCGGCGCACGAGTCCATCAAGAAGAGCTACGACTTTGCGCTCAACATCTCGCGCGTGACTCGGAACCAGAAACTCTTCCCGCGCTTCGTCTGGGTCCGCCGAGCGAGCCTGTACCACGCATCCCGCCTCCGCCTTACGTCGTTCTATCGCAAGCGGTCGAAGCTCGACGACCTCTTAATCAACGACCTGTGCGAGCTTTCCTTGAGCGTGTACTTGGCGGTGCGGAAGTCTGCGCAGCGCGGTCTTAGCTCGATCAGTCAGTCGAATGTGCATCTCCCTCGGAACGAGCACTAACCTTAACTCTTCCCAGTCCACTACTACGACGGCACCCGGACCCTCATCTACCCGAAGCTGTTCGACGCCCTGAAACGTACGCGCACTTGCTTAGTCACACAAGGTCAACAGCGCTCACGCCATTTTCTCTGCAGCGGGAAGCGACCACGACGTCATGAAGGGTGCGCTCTACGTCCTCGGAGCCAAAGCGCCGCAGAACATGGCGATTCTCGACTGGCGCTGGGGACCACGGTACCTCCTCGCTCTCTTGGGCTGCTCGCATCAGGATCGGCCGTCGGTCCAGAACCTCGTCAAGACGGTCACGCACGACTACATCATCCGCCTCGCAGAGCCGATGACGCTCAAGAACCTCGTCGACTCGCCGACGCTCAGCCAGGCTGCCGACCGAGTCGACGCGGTCATCGCGTTGGAACAGGACGCGGACCTGGTTGCACGAGTCGCGGCCAAAGCTCGGGATCGTGTCGATCAGAAGAATGAAGCGTACGACGAGCTGGTGAGCACGTGCACCCGTCGCGCGCTCTATCGATTGCCGTTGTTGACCTTGACCGCGCTCTCATCAGGTTCCCCAACTTCTGCGCTTCGCCAGCGATCCGCAAACCCACTGGAGGTATGCCCTGGTCGCGACTCGGCTGCTCAGGGCGATGATTCGTCGCGATCAGCCGCAGCGGCCGGCTCTCGCAGCCTACATGGCGCAGCAGCTCGTCTCCGAGCTCCCGAATCAGCGCACTCACGCCATGCTCGCCTTGACGAAGATGCTGCATTTCATCAAGATTCGCACGACGTGCAGCGGGTCGGACGAGTGCCTTCTCCTCCAGAAGACGTCGAATCCGCTGCGTCGCAAAGTGGAGCTGCCGCACCCGCTTCCAGCCGACTTTACGGAGAAGTTCATCGCGAGCTTCTCTGAACCGGTCACTCCAACGACGAACCTGATGGACAAGCAGAACACTGGGTGGCTCGTCTGGGGCGACACTGTTGACTTCTACGCCGTGCCGCCCGAAGAGGGTTCCGTCTTCGATTGGGACGTCACCTCGCGCGACGCGCTCACGCAGCTTCGCGAGATTGTCCTTCAGCCCGGCTACTGGGATACCTTCATCGGCCACCTCGCCATGGAGAAGAGTGTCGATGTGGGTTTTCTGCTCGCAGTCCAACGGCGCTCGCAAAGGGAAAAACTCACCCTCCGGTCATTGTCCTTAGTACCTCGCTGCCGACGTTTGCATGCTCGTCAAGTCGGTCTTCCAGGTCTTTGAGGACGAACCTTGTCAGTTCGTCCTGCCGGCAATCGACGCGCTGATCGCCGACAAGGAGAACCGGCACAAGCAGCGCGCGGCTGGCGAACTCATCGGTGGCATGGTCCGCGGCAGCAAGCACTGGTCCCTGAAGAAGCAGCGAACTCTGTGGGCATGGCTCGCGCCCAAGCTGCCTGGAATCTTTGAAGGCATGACGCCGGAGACCCAGACGGCGTGGGAGATGACGGCCGAATGTACGCACCAGCTCGATGCCCTCGCTCTCGAGCAAAGCGCATGCTAAAAATCTCTCGCCCACGCATAGACATCTTGACGGCTCGCGACCCGCGCCGGAACCAGCCGCTCGTCGACTACATCACGTCGTTGCGCCTCGACGAAGACTCGGCCGAAGCCTTCAACGAGTCGAAGAAGCAGGACCTCGTCGGCACCGCCATGAAGGCTCTCGGCTGGCACTTCTCGCCGTGGGCTCCGATCTACCTCGAGATGTATTCCGCCAACATCACCCACCCGTATCAGGAAGTGCGCGGCGCGGTCGCCGACAACCTTCGTGCGCTGTGCGAGCTGCGCCAGCACCCGTCGTTCACGTCGGTCGAGGCGCTCATCCGGGACTCGCAGCGGATCTACGGAGAACTTGGGTCAAAGAGTCTCGTCGCCGTCGATGAAGCGTACGAGGCTCGCATCGACGAGTTTGGTCGCAAACTGGCTGCGTGGCGGGCGGAGCGCAAACCCGCGAGCGAAGGCACGCAGATGTACGACAAGGCGAGCATGACCAGTACGTCCTCCTCTCGGGTCGACCGCTTCCCAGAAGCGACGCTGACCATATCCTCGCTCCGCCAGTCTTGACCTGGATCTGGGGTACCGTCGGCGAAGTCCGGACCAGCTCCGTCTTCCCGTTCATCACCAAGCTTCTCCCCGAGTTCTTCCGCATGCAAGAGTGCACCGACAATCAGGTGAGCCCCTTTCGCTTAGGTATTCGCTCCTGTGCCTCATCGATGCTGATGTTGAGCTCGCCGTGACTTTGCAGGAACTGAGCCGGATGGCGAGCCGGATCCTGCTCGCATGCGCTGCTCTGCAGTTCCCGCAGTACCGCGTGCGACCGACCATGCTGCAGTTCATCGAGCTGCTGCGTCGCTCGACCAGCTGGCGAGTGCGCCTAGACGTGCTCCTGCCGCTTCAAGGTGAGTACAGCTTTTCAACCTCACGAGATCCAGTCTACGGGAGCTGACCTTGCGCGAGGGGAAAATCAGTCTTCTACTTCCACCACCTCTTTTTCCTCGACGACGACCTCGTCTCTCAGCTCGTCGACCAGCTGTGCGACCTCTTGCGCGATCCCAAGATCGAAGTCCGCGAAGCGGCCGCGTCGACCCTGTCGGGCATCATCCGGTGCTCGCAGCGGAGTTCGATCAACTCGCTCATCAACCGGTTCATGAAAGTGCTGCGGACGACCAAGATCCCGAAGCGGAGGGACGCGGAGGGGAACGAGGTTGCCGGGTATCAGGAAGCGCTCGTCGCTGCTCGTGCGTTCCCCCTCTCCCCTTTTCTTTCTGTCAACGAGTCGAAAGTCACTCACTGACGTTGGCGCATGCACACCCTCCCGCCGCACCCCCACACGCAGACTCGGCCGTGCTCGGCATCTCTTCCATCATCAAAGCGTTCCCGTACGAAGTGCCGCCGTTCATCCCCGCCGTCCTGATCGAGTGCATGAGCAAGCACGCGGCGTCGCCCGTCCCGCTGTCGACGACGGTGCGCGCCACACTCGCCGAGTTTAAGCGGACACATGCCGACTCGTGGGAGACGGACCAGAAGGCGTTCTCGGCGGAGCAGTTGGCCGATTTGCAGGACTTGTTGACGGGATCGGTGAGGACTCTTTTTAACCCTTGCCTTTCTGGTTGCCTGTTCCTTCTACTGACACTGTGCCGCTCTTGCCCTCTTCTTCTCTACAGTCGTACTGTGAGTCTACCGATTCTGCACGCCTGACCTCCCCGGCGGTCACTGACTTTGATTTCCTTCCTTCATCCCTCGCAGATGCTTGATCCAAGCTCCTGATCCAGTCCTCGCACAACCGTGAAGACCCGTGTACCGTAACTTGTTTCTACTTGTAAAATGTCCATACCCGTATGTCCGCAGCTTCGGGGGACGGCGACGACGACGAGCTGGGTGGGCTTGAGAAGGCGCTTGCTCTAAAGCCTCTATTCCGGTGCTCCGGTATGCTATACCGCGCACGCCCCAGATCCAGACCGCTGAGCGATTCGCCCTGAGAACCTTTGGCTGATGAGGGCCTCTCTGCCTCTGCCCGACCTACCGGCGACGGAGAGAAAGTTTCGCCACTCTCGGAAGACTGGAGCTCGAGCGATTTTTGTGCAAACCCTACGTTGTGGTCGTTCCGTTGAAGTTGCGTACTTCTACTCGAAGTGTTTTCTCTGTATGACTTGCAAACGCTCAGAGGGTTATCCAGGAAGTGATGTGCGGCGCATTGAGCCTTTCTCGATCATCCCTTTCTCCGCCGAAGTCGGATTCCCCGGCAGCAGGGGATGGTACCAGACTCGAGGATCGCGATACTGCCTCTCTGATCAGCTGCTCTTGGGTCCCGACCAGCCCGAGTGCGCTGTTCTGAGGGAACAGAAGGCGACTCGGTCGTCTCTCTTTCCCCGACCCCGCCTTTTTTCGGACTCTTCGCTTCCTTGTCCTCCCGCAACCTCGCTGCCCTTCCCGCTGAGCACTCCAGAGCGACCAGTTCAGACTCGCAGCAACCTCGATCGCCCGACTCCGACGTGGAATCGGTCCCCGCTCGCTTCCTCGACCGGTGATCATCGGTGCGAGCGATCCGCTCGGTGAGTGATGGCGCGGCCGACACTCGTGAGTTGCGTTCATCGACTCGCTCGAGGGGTGATCTGACGCTCTGGAATGGACGTGGTGGCTGACCCGATGTCCCTAGCAGTCTGCAGGGCTGACGACGACGGGTGGCTGTGTTGGCTGAGCCAGGGACGAGGCTGCTGACCCGCTCCGACTGCGCTCTCCGACCCGCACAGCAGTCGCCCTATGCACAACAGAACGACAGGAATGCTCTGGGTACCTCACAGCGCAAGAGCGCCTCCTGTGGCGACGAGGATGATGCGACTACCCCACACTCGAGCCGAGTCCGCCGTCGTCCCATTCTGTCTCTCTCTCGACGCGCTGCTTTGCGGGCTTGGTGGACAGAGGTACTTTGCAGATGAGTCCCCCAGTCTACCACCACTCCAGGCACAGACTGGGCGGGACGAGGTCCAGAGTCGGGCGGAGTCGAAGCTTGCCAAGTCGAGGTCGAAGCGAAGCTGCGCCGGCGACGCGGCCGAACCGCCAGCTGCCTCGAGAGCAAGCGCTGCCCAGCGGTCGCGCCCTGCTCGCTCGGCTAGGTCAAGAGGTGCACAGCTAGACTCGTCGCATCCACAAACCCACTCTCAGCCACTCGAGGACCGCTCGGACGCGCTGTGGTTGCTTCGTCACACCTCGCCGAGCCGTGACCAATCCCCAACGCCCGCGCCCGCACCTCGACCCCGCCACCCGCGATCGAGCGCTCAAGGTACGCTAGAGTCTACTCGCGTAAGTCCAAAACCCTACCCAGTACCCGCGCGAACCGCCCACGGGCCGTGATGGCCGAGATCTCGCATCGTGACTGCGTGTCACCCGGGAACTGATGAGACCGCCAAGTTTGACCTCGGTTTCACGGCCACTCGGGCAGCGCACTGACTCCAAGGCGATTTCATCACTACCGCGGGCACTACAGCTATCGACTCGTGGTACTCACGCCCCGTCGCGAGGCGTGCCGGTTGTTCGCGTCGGGCCGTCAGGAGGCGTTCGTTCGCCTGCCTCGATCTCGCGCTCACAGCCCCTGACGACCGGTCTGTGCGGCTCATCGAGTCCACACACTCGTACTGGCTCGACTGAGCGCCGCTTTGGGGCTCTTCGAACGCGTTCACCATGGCGAAAGGCTCGGGGCGGTTCCGTAACCGCAAACTCGGCTTCAAGACCCGCATCAACGTCGAGGTCGGCGTCGTGATCGAAGAGGATCCTATCGATGTCGATCTCGACATTGAAGACGAAAAGGGCCACAAGGGGGTCGAAACCGGCGTCGACAAGGATGAGGAAGGCGAAGTCCACTTGCAAGCCGTCATCGCCTCGACGGCCGCGTACATGGCGCGCAACGCCGCCGCCAGCGGCAGCGGCAGCAGTGGTGGCGGTCGGAGCGACAAGGGCAAGAAGCCCGAGGCGTCGATCCCGACGCGAGGGTCGGTCAAGATCCCGGAGGAAGAGTACCGGCACCTGTACGAACCGGGGTACACGATCCCCGTCTCGTACATCCGCTTCTCTGACACGGTCGAAGACTGCATCAAGGGCGCGTACTACTACACGATGGACGAGGACGACGAAGACTGGCTCGAAGATTACAACGCCCAGTTTGACGCCGGCTCGAAACCGAAAGGTGCTCCTGCCGCGGTCGCTTCGACCTCCTCGTCGTCGTCCACTACCAACGGCGTCGAGGACGATGCCATGTCGGGTCGCGGTGCGCGGTCGAAAGGCAAGGCGGTCGACCGGAACGGCGGGGGTCCCTCCCCAACGGGAGCTTCCACCTCAAACGGCGCCGGCCCCGCCGGTCTCGGCCTCGAAGCCCTCCCGGCACCGACCTCGCCCTTGTCCGAAGACGATTTTGAACTCGTCATGGAAGTGTTCGAGACGGCGACGGACCAGCGAGCACCGATGACGCACGTCAACCTCTCCCTCCTCCCCGGCTTGAACGACTTTGATCCCGACTTTTCGAACCCTTTGAAACCTCACCTTGCGAAACTGAGACCGTACGCGAAAGAGGTGTATCCCCATTGGCGGCAGCGACGGGTTGCCCGAGGCGGCAAACCCATCATTCCTCAACTCGACGTAAGTGACAACCCTGGCTTCGAGTCGATTGATGCCCCCCTTGCTGACTGCTTGGCTTGTAACAGTACGACGAGTCGAACGAGAACAACCCTTATGTCTGTTTCCGGCGACGAGACATCAAGACGGCGCGCAAGACACGCAGATCCGATCAGCAGAACCTCGAACGCCTCGTCCGCTTGCGCAACGACCTGTACGCGGCGCACGCGCTCCTCGTCAAGGTGCAGGAGCGGGAACGGATCAAGCTCGAGTCGATCCAGCTCGAGCGCAAGGTGTTTGACGCGCGGTGCGAGATGCGCGCGCTCAAGCGGAGACTGAACGAGCCTGAAGGTGACGAAGACCTGCTCGTTAGTCGGAGGGAGAAGAAGCGCAAGCGCGACGATCAGGGCGCAGGGTGCGTTTCCCGTTCTTCCCTAGCGTTCGTTCTCAATCGGCGCTGGAGCTGACCTCGAATCTTTTGTTCGTTCATCAGATCGCTTCGATTGTCCCTCAACCGCAAGCCGGATGCGCTCGCGCTCTCACCCGCGACCCTTGTCGTCCCGCTCGAAGAGCTCCAAGCTCGCAAACAACGCAACGAGGCCATCCTCAAGCAGATCGAGCGCGACCTCTCCCGAAAACGCCAGAACGACCAGCATTGGGAGGACTGGACCGACAGCGCCTATGTCGCGCGACCGCCGCCGACTCCGGCGCGGTACTGGCGTGCGGTCGAACCGGTCCCGAACTCGATCCCGTTCAACGACCCGAACGGGAGGAGAGAAGCGCTCGGGTTCGCGACGCAGTACCAGCCTCCGCTGGGGCGGGTCCGCACCAGCTTCCGGAAGCGAGTCGGTCGGGGAGGTCGCATCCTGCTCGACCGGATCGGTCCGCCTCGAGGCCAAGAACCGCCGAGTCTCAAGCGGAGGGCGTTGTTGTCCGTCGACGAAGGAGGCGACGACGACGAGGAGGCAGCGGAGGAGGAGGAGGACGAGTGGCTTGCTGCGCGAAGAGCAGAGCGGCTCAAGTACGACACGGACGCCGGGCTCGATTTCCCCATGGCAGACGAACCGGTGTTGGTCGACGACTTTGACCTGCAGTACCTCCTCCGCCGCGTCAAGCTCTTCAAGTCACACGACCTCGAGCACCTCTCGGTCGACTCGTCGTACCTCGACGAGGCGTTCAAATACGTCGCGCAGGACCCGGACAAGCACGCGCCGCCTCCCGTCGTCGTCGGTCGACCACCTCCTCGACCCCCGTTGCAGATGGCGCCGACTCAAGCCGTCGCCAACACGCAGCTCGCACAAGCGGCGGCCGCGGCCGCGGCGGCTGCTGCCGCAGCGTCTGGACAGGCGCCGAACCCGAATTTGGCGTACGCGCAGGCGCAGGCGCAGCAGCAGATGGCAGCTCAGCAGGCTCTCCGCTTGGCTCAGCAACAGGCGGCGATGCGCAAGCAGCAGCAGAACCAGCAGGCGGCGGCGATGGCGGCTGCTGCCGCCGCGGGCGCTGGCGCAACGGGCCCATCGGACCAGATGCGCCGCACCCCGTCGACGCAAGGCTCGCCGCACGCTTCGCACTCGCCACTCGCGAACGGGTTGGCGTTGCAACCCGGCCCGAACGGTCAATACTCGATGAACGGTGTCACGGTTCCGGCCGCCAACTACCCCGTTCCGCCGTCACCGCTCGGTGCGGCGAACGCGAACGGGTTGACCCTGCCTCCTAGAGGAGGAGCAGGCGGCGTTCCGAACGGGATCTCGCTCAACGGCGCCAACGGCTTGCCTGCGACGTCGCGCTTGTCGGTCCCGCCGGGGTACCCGAACGCGCAAGCCGTGCACTATGCGATGCAACAACAGCAGCAGCAGCAGGCCCAAATGCAAGGTCGACCGCTCTCGTCCAACGGCGGCGGACCTCCGTCCCGGCCCGCATCGGCCGCGTCGTCGCACGCGAACGGTTTGTCGCCCCACATGGGCGGGATGACTGCCCTGCCGCCTACGAATGGCGGTAACGCTGCTGCGGCTTTGTCGCCTTCGACCCTGCGCGCGAACGGGATCGCGACCCCTCCGCCGCCGATGCCGATGCCGCCCGGAAGCAAGCGCGCGAGCCCGATGGGACCGGTCGGTGCAGGTGGCGGTAATGGTGGTGGCGCGTATCCTCTGCAGGCCGGTCAGGTCAAGCAGGGCGGACTCGCGCTCCCTCCGCCCGGCGGTCAGCCGATGCCGCCTCAGTACGGCGGGTTCGTGCAGGGTTGAGCTCCCTGGCCGCTCCCACACTCTTCGGCTCGCTTCGCCTCGCCACTCACTCTTGGTTTTCCGTGCCCTTCCCCCTCGTCTGTTCACTCGTCGTGATCCGTGACAAGCACCGCAAGACTCCTTCTTTTCTTCTTCTCCCTTCTTCAGACGTGGCAGAAAACCCAATCAATCGTAGTACGCAAAAAGTAGTTGTATTTGTTTGTGGTCCAACAGAGATCAGGCCGGGGATTGCTCAGAGAGTCAAGAGAGCTGTAGCTACATGCTATTAATTAGTTTTTTTTTTGTATGGTCCTTGCAAGGCTCGCTGTGCTCATCAGCTACGCAAAACACAATCACAGCCCCATGTAAAAGTGTTCGAGTCCGAGACCGATCAGCACCAAAGTGGCGCATCACAGCACCTCAGCAGCGAGAAGGTGGAGAGGGGCGCCAAGGCATAAACAGGGGGGCAATATGCGAGAGCGAGAGGGGGGAAGCGTAGAAGTTGCCGCCGAAAACCGATTCGATACTGCCTATCCGAGTCGCGCCGCAAGAGTGGTGAAGGCGCGACTGGCGAGATCCTCCGGCGCTCGCGACGAAGGCGAAGGCTGTTCGGCGCGAATGCGAGCCCACCGTTCGTCGAGGAGCGTCTGGAAACCAATACCCGACCATCGCCCGCAGAAGGGGACCAGTCTTCGCGGGCGAGAGCGCATCTAAGGTCGGGACGCCGAGGAGGAGTTCTCCCGGCGTCATGGTGAAGGAGTCGAAGGCGGGACTGACGTGTTCGGCGAGGAGTGCCGTGAGAGCCGACCAGAACGCCGCGGAGTGCGAGCATTCGAAGAGGGCGTGTTCGAGGGTGTCGACGGAGCTGCTAGCGCAGATGACGCAGAGCTCCGATGCGGCGAGACCCATCATGAACAGCCGTCGGCGCGTCAGGAGGGCTCCATGGAGGATGAGCCAGTGGCTGTCGGCCTCGCGCGGTGTGGCAGGAGGGGCACGAATCCACCTCCACACGCGCTGAAGGACCGACGCGGAGAGCGGACTAGGCAGGTACGATGCGAGACGAGGCGAGAGTGGACAAGGCTCTGCCCGTTCTGCAATCGACCGCCGTGCGTCGGCTGCGCTGAAGCCATGGGCGAGCCCGAGTATCGAAAAGGCGGACGGCGGTAAATTCGTTGGCGCGGGTAGGGGGAGGGGGGAGGCAAGGACCGGAAGAAGGCGAGAAAGACTATCGGATGATAAAACATGGGTCAGCCAGGCAAAGCGAGCAGCACGTAGACCGTGTTGGAAGCGAGCATCGTCGAGGGAGGGGGGAGGGAGGGTGGCGAATCCTGCCGAGACACCGAGTCGCGGCGCAGACTGGTAGTACAGTTGAGCGAGCGATTTGACCGAGCGAAGGGCGGGCTTGTCGACGAGAAGGAGAGGCGGGAGCGAGAGGAGGGAGGAGCGCGGGAGAAGCGGCATGTTCAGGCTGAGTACCCGTTGCCGTGCTGCTGTGGCTATGGCGCCCCAAAATCGGTTTTCGGACGACGAACCGACGAGGGTCGACTTTCGCGGACGGAAAAGGGCCCAGAGGGCGGCATCGGCTGGCCGCAGGACGAGGGGGAGCGTTGTCGGCGCGAAAGAGGGAGTCGCACGGGCAAAGGACGACAGCGCCAAGTCGTACCACAGAATGTCGGGGTCGACGAGGGCGTGGTCGAGAAATCGAAGCGAGTTTGCCGTGTCGAAGGCGACTGGATCGAGAGCGCCGAGTCCTCCGAGCGAGACTGGGCGGAAGACGACATTGGCGTTGACGGCATGTCGAGCGGTTCGACACCCCCATATATAGTCGAGTAGCACGGTTCGTAAGTCGTGCAAGAACGATGACGGAGCCGGCGAGAACGAAAGCAAGTGGAGAGATTTGGCGATTCCGTGCGAGTTGACGATGATGGCCCGTGCCCGGCGAGAGGTATAGATGCTCGCGAGGCTGTTGAGCCGGCGTCGGATTTTGCTGAGTAGGAGGGCATAGAAAGCGTCCGGGGGGACTCCGGCGGTGAGAGGGAAACCCGCCCAGGTGGCGTAACCTTCGGAGTTGGACCACCGGACCGCAGCGGCGAGGGCGTCCGATTTGGCGAGAGTGCCGACGGCGAGAGCCTCGGTCTTGGCGGCGTTGAGGCGACCGTTGCTCG
Source organism: Rhodotorula sp. M30-05A-2 (assembly GCA_023628275.1). Lineage (NCBI taxonomy): Eukaryota > Fungi > Basidiomycota > Microbotryomycetes > Sporidiobolales > Sporidiobolaceae > Rhodotorula > Rhodotorula sp. M30-05A-2. The sequence goes on along the minus strand of JAMALC010000164.1, from coordinate 20,811 downwards.
CGAGGCGCCAATCGTCGGAGAGACGGTTGAGAGCGGGAAGAGATGAGGAGAGGGAAGAGCACAACATGACAGAGTCATCTGCAAAAGCCACCACAGTGAGGATTTCTGGACGAAGCGGATTCAAAGGAGAAGGTATGGAGAGCGCTATTTTGCGCAGAGTGAGGGCATCTAGAAAAGGTTGGAAACAGAGCACCCATGAGGCGCAAGAAAGAGGATCCCCTTGCGGCAGACCCGTGCGGAGCTTGACGCCCGGCGAGAGAAACCCATTGACGTTATAGCGAGCTGTGAGCCGCTGTCCGTTCATAGATTGCGCGGAGGAGAGAAAGAATCCTCGGACCGAATCCGTAAGCATCGTAGCAAGCCAAGATCCAGTCGTGATCAACCAGGTCATACGCTTTCTCTTGGTCAAGCGAGAGCAATGCGGCATGCGGGAGGTCGAGATGGCGTAGTTCTTCCAAGAGGAACTGAAGGTGGCGACCCGCGTCGGCGCTGCGGCGTTTCGGAACGAAACCCACTTGCGTCGCTGGCAGAGCAGCTTGCAACGCCGGGTTCACGCGCGCAACGAGGAGGCGCGCAAGGAGTCGATAATCTGCCTCTCGCAAGGCGATAGGGCGGTATGAAGCGAGTGCGGTCTCGTCAAGACCGGGTTTTTGCTTCTTGAGCAAGCGCACCTGCGCGGTCAACTGAGCCCGCGACAGTTCTCCGCGCTCCCAGCTAGCGTTGAATGCAGCTGTGAGGAGAGGAACCAGGGCGTGAGTGTTCTGCTTGTAGAACTCGTACGGCAGTCCGCTCGGACCAGGACTGCTCGATGATGGCGAAGCGCGGACTGCGGCGGAGACTTCCGCTTCGGTGAACGGCTGCTCAAGCCGGTCGGCGAGGTCAGGACGAATACGCCGCGCAAATCGCACGTCGCTCCCTGCCGTAGAGGCTCGGAGATGCGAGAGCAGGCCGCTTCGCGCGGCGGCGACTTCGGCGGGATTTCGTTCTGCAGGAGTAAAGATTTGAGCGAAATGCTCGTCAGCTGTAGCGAGAGCGATGTCGATGTTGGTCGTAGTCGAGCCGTCTGCGAGTCGAATCTGAGCGAAAGTCGAGCGGCTGAGGGTGTGGCGGCAGCGGTCTTCGAGGGCGCGGGCTTCCGTGGCCGGATCGGGTACGCGCGGCAGGCGAGCGCGGAGCGTCAACGTCTCGAGATGCGTCTGATGGACAGCATAGGCGGTGCAGGTCGCGCTGGAGAGGGCTGCCTGCTGTGGAGCCGAGAGCGCAGGCAGCGCTTCGAGATGGCGGATGGTGCAAGTGGCTTCCGCCAGTTGACACCGGCGGTCCGCTGCTTTGGCGCGCGCGTATCGAGATACGAATCCGGCAAGATGCCGGCGTAGACGCTCCCAGATGAGGTCGGGTGCCGAGGCTCCTGCTGCTGCTGAAGCGGAAGCGGAGACGGCGCCTATTTCGGCGACAACGGCGGCTGCGAAAGTCGGGTCGCGGAAGGTTGTCAGGTGGATGCGTTGGATGCACGCCGAAGTGACGGGGAGGGCGCCGGTTGCGGCGGGAGGCGGCGTGAGGGCGAAATCGACGCGGATCTCGACCGGTCGGTGGTCAGATCCTCCGGCAGAGTACTCGATGCGTGCGGCGCGCATCAAGTCAGCCAGATCGGCCGAGACGAGAATGTGGTCGATACGAGACCACGAGAGGGTTGTGCCGTCCTTGCGGCGGTGAGGGCGAGTGAAGCAAGGTGAAGTCGGTTGAAAGAGTCGGATTGTGTCGAAGAACTGGCCGGGCAATCGGGATACCAGCGTCGCCCAGTGATGACCATGCGATGCCGACTGGAGTTTTCGGTCGATGGAAGGGTCCGGGCAGTCGTTCAAGTCGCCACCGAGGATCGACGGGACGCCACCCGATGCCGGGAAGGCGAGGCCGTCAAAGAAAGCGGCGCGTTGATGCGAGCCGGGAGGTGCGTACATGTTGTGCACCCATAGGCGCTGGTTGTTTCCGAAGTCGAGGTACGCCGAGATGAGGCGTTGATCGGCGGAAACGCTCCAGTACGGGTCGGCGGACAAAGCGTCGTAAATTTCGCGGGAAAGGAGGGTAATAACATGCCTAGAGTAGATGATGGCGGAGGGGAGCACACTGAGGAGGTCATGAGTTTGTTCTTCGGAGAGGTGGTGCTCTTGGAGGAGGAGGATAGACGGTTTCGAGAGGAAAGGGAGGAGGAAGAAGATGATCTTTTCACGGGTACGGGAGGGGGAGAGAGAGCGGACATTCCAGGAGAGTACTGTAATCATGATTAAACATGCGCACTTTCAGCGCTGAGAGGCCCAGTATTGGGGCGGGAGGAGAGCGCCTCGGCAGAAGCGCGAGACGGGTCAGGAGCAAATTCTTTCGGGAAACTCTCGGAACTTCCTGCAGCCGAGACTAGCTGTTGCTGTATCTCATTCTGCATTTCCGCATCGTCTTCAGAGTCAACCAAATCCCCGGTTTCTCCGGAAGCATCCGAGCGCGGAGATCCCGACCCCGAGACCGTGAGTCCCGCTTGGGTCTGGGCCGCCGGCTGGTGCGTGGTGACACTCGAGGCGGTGTCCTGTACCTCAGTCGCCGCTGGGACAGCTTGCGGCGCCGTCTGGGGCGCAGCAGCGGTGGTGTTGGATGGGAGCGGCGGGAACTCGGTGTCAATGCTGAAGTCAAAGACAGCGCCTCCGCGAGCCTTCTTTCCAGGGCTCGCTGCATCCGCCGGGATGGACGAGCGGACGGAGCCACGGCGCTTGACAGGCGGGCGGAAAGGGAAAGGAAGGATCGAAGCGGTAGAAACCTCTCCGTGAATTTCGTCGCTGTCAAGCGTGTCCTCAACCGGAAGCACCGAAAAGCGGTTAGGAGCATTCCCGAGGGGGATGGTGTTGGCGTTTTGAGCAGTAGCGCGACCTGGACGAGTTCCGAAGGTGCGGGTGGGCACGCGCTGGAACTCCTGGCGCTGCTGATAGCCACGGGCGCCCGACTCGGCGACAGGGCTCTCACGGCGACGTCCGGTTGGGTCGTTGCAGTTCTTGGCGATGTGACCGGGGCGGGCGCAGGCGCGGCACGGGTGGCGAGGGCAGTCGTCCTTTTCGTGGCCGGCAAAGCGGCAACGCGGGCAGAAGAGCCCGTTCTCGAAAGAGTGGCGGGCCGGGAGGGCCTCGCCGCCATACTTGATGCTCGACGGGAGGAGATTGGCGAGGCAAGCGCGGAACGCGCCCTCTGCGTCGCGCTTTACCTCGGAGAAGCGGAGGTAGGCGGAGCAGTGGCCGTTCGGGCGCGGGATCGGCTTGTGGACGCTGTTGACGGCGACCGCGGCGTACTCGTAGGAGCGTACGACGGCGATGAGCTCGGCGCCGGCGATGTTGCCGGCGAAAGCCTTGGCGGACTCGCAGATCTTGTTGTCCGTCGCGCGGAGGTCCGGGACGACGAAGCGGATTTCGACGAGGTGCTCGAGCGCACTGACCGGCGCGTGCTCCATTGGGAGGAGTTGGCCGTGCAGGGTGATGGGCTGCGAGAGGGCGGCATCGAAGCCTTCGCGGGAGGCGAAAGCGACCTTGATGATGTGCGCCGTCGGGACCTGCTCGCGGTTGCGGGTGGTCTTGAAGTAGGCGCAGGCGACGACGGGCGAGACAAAGTCCTTGGCTTCGGGCGGGATGGCCCAGTCGGTCGTCGCCGGGAGAGGTAGAGCACCCTCCTCGGACCAATGGTCGAAGAGCCTGCGTTCGCCCTCCTTGATGGGGAACTTGACCGGGAGCGAGACGCGGATCTCGTTCTCCGGGATGTTGGCTTCGGTCGTTGAGAAAGCGCGGGCGGCCGCACGGAGCGCTGCGGCGGTAGCGCACTTCTTGTCGACGCTGCTGAAGACGACTCGGGCTTTCATGCCCGGGTTCGGACCGTCTTGGAAGTTGGCGGCCTCGAGGTACTTGTCGACCGCGAGAGCCATCTTGTCCTTGTTCTGCTTGTCCGCCCCGCCCTGAGGCAGGGCCGGGGAAAGATTTGCAGCTCTTGTTTGGCGGTCGGACGCGTCGACGCGCGCGCGAGCTGAGCCAGGAGAGAAGCGGTGGTGCAGGGCCATCTGGACCCTGCGAGAGCCAGTCACACATTCTAGCAGCTGCGAAGTACCTGGAATGCATTTCACTCTGCGCCAGACCCGGCGAGAGGGTGTATAGAGCCGCGAAGAGGGCGCGCAAGTTGATCACGTGCGGCCAAATACGAGGTCGGCTTGCGAGGATGCGTCTTCTGCTTGCCTCTGTAGCTCACTCTTCCCGGCACAAAGAGCCGCATAGGGTATTACAATAACAGTCGCAGCCCTCGCACACGATGCTCGGCGATATCTCGAACCGCCTGCACGCCGAAGCGCCTCCAACGGCCGACCCGACAAACAACCTCAAGAACGCGGTCGGCGTAACGCACACCTCGCAGGTACAGGCACAGGGAGGGTTACAGGGTCGCACTCTGGGTGAGTTCTGCTTGTGCGCTCATCAATAGCATGCCAGAGTCAGGGTTGACATGGTCTCGTCTCGTTTGGGCAGCCGAATCCACGATCGCTTCGTCCTCGTCGCCCGGCCGTACGGTTCAATCCTCGTCGCCGTTCTTTGCCCGGACGCGCCTCGACACGTTCGATCTGCCGACCTCGCCCGGTGCGTCCTCCGCCGTCGACAAATTCGCGACTTCGCCCATCCGCCGCACCCTTGCCTCGCTTCCGCCCTCGTCGCCCTCGTTCGGATCGTCTGCACCGACCGCGCTCGATGAGCTCGCCAACGCTTCTGCTCTCGCATCTCGTGCGGCTTCGCCCCGTGCCCCGACTCAGACCGCCGCGAAGCGTGACCCGGGGCTGGACACGCCGCGCACTCTGCACCTCGAACGCGGCACGGTCCTCTACTTTGGTCGCAAAGCTCGCAAGGCGATCCCGCGCCACCAGCATGCCCACAACAATGCCGTGGAAGAGGAGACGCACGTTCCCGTCATCCTGCCCAAGTCGGCCAAGAACGCCTCGCGGATTCACTGCTGTGCGCGCATCATCGACTCGACCGCCGACGGGGACCTCGTGACCGAGGTCCGCGTCACCGGCCAGAACGGGATGAAGGTTGACGGGAAAGTGCGACGGAACGGGACCGTCGTCCGCGTCGAGAAGCGAGCGGGAGAGACTCTCCGCCTCTCGTTCTGGGGTTGGTCCGCCAAACTCGTCATCGCCGATTCCGAAGTCGGCCTCGTTAGCGACGTCGAAAGCGACTTCAACTCTGTCGCTCGCAAGCACGAGCGAGACGACCTCGGCGAGTCGCAGCAAAGGCCTTTCAAGTCGCGGCGGCGGGCTTCTTCGCCGGCGCTTTCGTTCCGCTCGGACGACCACGGCCTCTCTCCCGAGCCCGAGTTCTCGGAGCGAGCACCAGTTTCCTCCTCCTCTCGGGCGTCGTCGCTCGCTCCTCCTCCGGGCCCGTCTCCCGCCGCCGTCCGCGCAGCCGCTCTCGCCTCCGCTCTCGGCCTCGACCTGCCCGGCCTCATCGCCTCCGCGATCGTGTTCCACGCGCGGTCGACCGTCGCCGCGACCGAAGTCATTCATGGCTTGCTCGCCGAGACGAGGAGCATGTGGACCATCTTGACTACGGACGAGGACGAGCTCGAGCAGGTTCGGGATTCGGCGGCCGGCGAGGCGCGAGCGATCGAAGCGTGGCAGGACCTGGTCGAGCACGTGCTCGCGCGCGAGGACATGTTTGGCATGATTGACAATTCGGGACTCAAGGTGCGCGCTGCATGCAATCATTCCGTTCGAGGGACGTGGTCTCTAACCCCGAGTTGCTCTGCGGATTTTCAGGACGCCTCCGGCCGCCCTCTCCCGCCTTACTACTTCTACATCCCGGACCAAGACCCGTCGCCGGACCGAGTCGCCGCCCTCGAACCCTTTGTCAAGCGAGTCCGCGGCGCGCGCACCAAGAAACAGGCGCGGTACTTCTGGGCCAAGCCGAGCCTCAAGCGCAACAGGTGATCGAATTTGGTGTCGTACGTCTGTACGGACGAAGTTGTGACCGGGCCATGCCGGACCTTTGTTTTGTTTATTGGTCCGCCGCATCTCTTGTTGCATTAGAGTCGGAGCTCAGGTGCTAGTTGCCGATGCAATCAGCTCGGAGAATCTTATCAAACGTTCGAGGCCGAGGCCGAGGAGCGTCTACCTGCCGAAGCTCACGTTCGTCGTCAGCGAGCTCCGGTATATATATGCAGTGTCGACCTTCGACGCGTGTGCACCGCGGCCGGTGACCTGCATGTAGCCGTGCGTGCGCAGGCTCGGCAGCGATTCGCCAAGTGCAATCGTAATTTGCGCGAGCGATTCTGAGAGCCAAGACCTCTTTCAGCTTGCTGGACCAATCATCCGCGGGCTCGTGCGGTCCTCGAAGTGTAGCGATACGCAACCGACAGCGTTTTTCGGGTTGGTCAATACGGGAAGACCGTGTTGTAGAGAGCCGCGGACGGCTAAGACCTGCGCGGAGGTGGCGATATTTTGAGCTCGGCAAGAGAGAAAACGGCAACCTTCTCAAGTCGACATTCGAGCTGCTTGAAGCGCTTGTCGGGGCTCATAGCTCTTTCTCTGTCGGGTAAGTACGTCACGGACGGAGAGCTGAACTCGTTCGTCCTGCGAGCCCGCCTGATGCCGCTTGCAGCTGTGGACGGGAGCGGGACTGAACAGTGACGCCGGACCGCCGGAATTGACCCTTTTTTGGGCCGCGCACGTCGCGGCCGCTTCACTCGAGCAAGATGCCTCGAGTCTACACTCTGCAGAGCTGTAGGACCAATGTACATAGTGCAGAGTCAGTTCCAACGGCAGCTGGCAGCTGCGAGAGAGCGGACGAGAGGAAGGCCAAGTCCAAGTCTTCCCGATCAATCTTTGCGCGCGTCTATTTCTGAAAACGCCAAGCTTCCCTCCCAAGGTCGCGGTTCTCGTCGCCTTGGACACGGGGGCTTCTCTTGCGCGGGCATTGTCCTTTCTTCCTCCCTCCTTCCTTCTACACTCTGGACGTATACAGCCAGACTCCCTTGCAGCGGCCGCGCGCGACATACTCCGAACGACGACGACTGGTCCGATCAGCGTTCGCCTCTTTTCCCCGGTCAACCCGAACACCCAAATCAAGACCATGTCGGCATCCCTCGATACCACCACCGCGCAGACCCCTGCGTCTCCGGCCCCTTCACCTGCCGTCTCGCAGCCTACCATCAGCCCCGAATCGGCCAGCAAGAGCCAGCTTGCAGCCCAGGCGGTCGCTCCCCAGTCGGCCGCAGTCGATCACATCCTCCTCACGCCTCGGCTCGAAGCAATTTTGGAGTCGTACTCGAAGGACGGGCAGGGCGACGCCGAGCTCCTCAAGCTCTTGCTCCAAGCCAAAGCTAGGGAGGACGAGGTCAGTCTCTATACCCCCTTGTACACTCCCGCGTTTCGACTCGCGGGAGAGCCGGGCAAATTGGTGCCAAGAGTTTTGTAATCCAAGGAAACTGACCTTTTTCGATCGGAATTTTTCCCTTGGATTTCTCTCTCTCTCTTGCAGCGTCTCGCCCAGCTCGATGCATTGAGGACGGAGCAACTACGCGCCGCGAATACGCTCGCCATGTACACGTACTATGCGCAAATGTCTCAAGTCGCCGCGCTCCAACAGCAACAGCAGGCCGCGGTTCCGTCCATGCACCGGATGGCTCCTCCGACGTCCAAGCCTTTGCCGCCGTATCAGCCTTTGTCGCCGCCGTGCGAGCCGAGTCACGTCGGTGCGCTCGCGAGCGGCGGCAAGCGCTCTCGCCAGTCGAGCGAATCGGCGAGTGAAGCCACGACTTCTTCTTCGTCCGAGGTTCACCCTGGCGGCAAGAAGGCCAAGACGTCGCCGCCTTCTTCGGTCGCGTCGTCTTCGTCCGCCGGTCGGAGCGCGTCCCCGCCGGCTGTGATGACCACGCTCGGTGCCGGTGCCGGTCGCGCCTCTCACGCCGACGTGATGGCCGCCCTCCGCCGCAAGTGCGAAGCGAACCAGCAACTCGCCGCCGCCAACAAGTCGGCCGCGCGCACCGCCGCTTCTCCTCGCGCGATCGCTCCGAGGCCACCCGCCGTCACCTCGCGCGCCAGCTCGGTCGCGTCCAATGGGTCGAACTCGGCGGCGCCGGCGCCACGCAACCGCCGCAAGTCGTCGCCGCACCAGGTCCCGATCGGTCGCCACACCGGCTTCCTTCGGACTGTCGCGCCTACTCCCGGACCAGAAGACACGGCCGCGCCCGTCAGCCCGATCAGCCCCGCCGACGGCGGTGCCGCCGCCGCCGCTGCTGCCGACACGACCTCGGCGGTCGCCGTCGTCGAACCGCCCGTCACTGCGACGCGCAACAAGCTCGCTCTCCTCTTGCACGCGAGCGAGTCGTCGGCGGCCCAGATGTCGCACAACTGGCACCCGACCGCGACGGCCGCGACCAGTGACGTGCGCGGTTCGCCGCAAGCGGCTTGAGCCCTTATTTCCCCTCCGTATTCTCCTCACCTTGAAGCGCTTGGCATGGCCGCCTTCATCCCATGTATCACTACATTTACGCTCCCCCTTGATGATTATCTTGTTGTCTGAATCCTACCTCTGTGGAGTTGTGATGCAAAAACGTCGTTATCCGTTCTCGTCCGCCCTGGAGTTCCTGTGGAGAACTGTTCTCGCTTTCACTCTGGTTCGCAAGCTTCCCTTTTCATTCACTGGGGAAGACGAAGTGAGCTGTCCACAAGATGGTTCAGACCGTGATATTACAGGCGCACGACATGGATTGGATCGGATACTTTCCGCCCGGAATGTGACTCGCATCACAGCAGATAGCGCCAATACCTCTCCCGATCCTCCTTCTTCTCCTGTTCCGTCTTCTCGCGACCAGTGCGCGTACGGACAGCCGGAGAGCCGAGCGTACCGTTCGTCGCGGCGGTCGTCTTCTCCTCCTCCTCTGTTAGGTCGCGCCCAGCAACTTCGACGTCTTCTCCCTCAAACTTCTCCTTCTCGGTAGCCGTGGGGGTTTGTAGACGAGCACGGACTGCCATCTCCTGGTACGCTTCTTGCTTCTTGCGGTCGACGTAGCCGTATTTCTTGTCGCGGATGGCGTTCTCGCGGATGAGAATACTGAACGGCACACTTGAAGTCAGCGCGCACCCCAAACATCACGAGCACAGGCGACTCACATGCGGAGAACGAGCGCGAGGAGGGCGACAAAGAAGACGAAACCGCTGCAGACGGCCATGCCCTTGTGGTAAAACGGCCTGCGCAGATCACCACCAAAGTCAGCTCAGAAGCTTGAGCACCGGTCTGAACCGAGGACGTACTTCTCCTTGGCCGGGTAGAGACGCGTGCCGAGGAAAGGGCCGCATTGTCCGATGAGGTTGAGGATCAAAAACGCCACACTCCGCTTCGAGTCGTCCTCGTGAAGCGAAGACGTGAGCGGGAGCATCAACCCGATGACCGGGAAAAGTCCGCCGGCCGCGAGGAACACCGCAAAGTAACGGATCGCGGTCGTCTTGACGATGGCCAACAGGAGGTAGCCGATTCCGGCGATGGTGGCGAGCGGGATGATGAAGATGGTGCGGTCGGCAAACTTGTCCGACATGTAGGTGCTGGCGAGCAGGATGAAGAAAGAACCGAGGTAGGGCGGAGCGGAGAGACCTTGGGCGCGGATGGAGGAGTAGCCCATCTCTTTCAGGATCTGCGGAATAGCGGGGAGGTCAGGAAGCAGTTTCAACTTGTCGAACCGGTTCCGGTACGAGACCGTCTGTCGGCTGCAGCTGTGCATAGTGCGTGCGCACTGGACTCACAGTGGGCAAGAAGACCGGAAGCGACGAGTACGAGACGTTGCACGAAAAGTACATGAGCCTGTAGCAACACTAGCGGATCAGTGTTTGCATTCCCTATTCTCCATTCTCGACGTATACAAGCCGACACTCACGCGCAAATCCACGCTTTGGGGTCCTTCAAACCCTCCACAACGCCAGCCCACTTGAGACTCCCCTCGCGGCCGGTTTCGCCGTCGCGGGCTGTTCGGAGGCGAGCGATTTCGCGCTGACGTTCGTTGAGGAAGCGAGCCTTGGTCGGCTTGTCGGGAAGGAAGAAGAAGGCGACGGCCGCCATGGGGATGGCGGGAGCACCTATGGCGGGATCGAACTCGTCAGCGGGAGGCACGGAAAAGCTTCCATGTTTGCTCCCGAGACAAGACTCACCCTCGATCAAGAACAAGAGCTTGTAGACGGGAATGGAGGACGTCTTGATCTGTGTGATGCCATAGGCGAGTGCTCCGGCGTAGCAAGACGCGAGCGGCGCCGCCGCGAGGAAGATGCTGCGAAAAAGGTTAGCTTTTGTGAGCTCGACTCGGCCGCCGGCACAGGTATGAAGGGATGGAACCGGGCTTACCCTTGACGAAAACCGATCTCGCGACGAGAGTAGAAGAACGAAAGATAGAGAGGTACGCCGGGTGAGAAGGCTGAGTAACCGGATCGCTTTGGCGCGGTCAGCTCTCATGCTCGTTCTAAACGGATGTCGAACATGGAGCACGCACCAGTCTCGGCGACACCGAGGAAGAGGCGCAAAACCATGAGGCCTTCCCATCGAGCGCACGCTTGAACTGCAAAGAGCGGGAGGAAGAGTCAGCCGGAGTGGTCCTCCCCGCGCAGAAGGAACGGAAACCGACGCACGGAGAGCGAAACTGCCCCAGCAGAGCGTCAAGAACGTGACAAAGTAGCGAGGGGGAATCAATTTCCAAAGGAGCGTGGTCGGCTGACCGAGCGAGTAACCGAGGTAAAAGATCTGCAAGCCGGGGAGGAAGCGTGAGCGTGAATCATGGTGACGACCGGCTTCAAAAGTGGCGACTTGCCGTCAAGAGCCATTCGTATTGACCGTTGCTCATGCCGAGATGCTCTGACATGCCGGCGGTGTTTGCATCTGCAGAAAGGGGTGAGAGCACGATCAGGGATTGCTCCTGGCCAGGAAAGCGCGGAGCTTTCAAGACGTACTGCCAATGTCTGCGGAGAGGGTGGATTGATCAGTTCCGGTTTCAAAGGGCAGGGAAAGTGACTGTTCCACTCACTGGATCGATCAAGGAAGGATAGCCTGCACGCGCGCGCGAAAAATCGAAAAGAGGGTCAGCTTCAAAGAACGGGTCGGTCGAGCGGACGAAGAGCGGGGATTGCCCCGAGACTTGCATGAACAACGCCCAGACGAGCGGGACAATGTTCCAGTCCATCTTGCGCACGATGGCGCGTTCCTCTTCTTGCGTCCACGAGACTCCGTCGACTGTGTGGACCGCGTTCGCACCCTCGTGCGTGATGTCGGCAGCGCCGATGTCTTCCACCATGGCAACGTCGTCTGCCACGTCCTTTTCGGTCTCATGAGGTGGTAGCGGAGCGGTGCCGAGATGCATGATGGCGGACGACATGTTCTTCCGAGCAAAGCGGGAAGAGAACGAGAGCCTTTCTCAAGCCACGGCTTGAGCGTCGCGGTAAGGGATGAAGAAAGAACGCCAGCCAAGTCAAGTGCGGCGTGTTCAGACTGCGTGTCCCCGCTTCTCTGAGCGTGTATGTATGTAGCAGCAGAACAGACAAAGGACATCCTCCCTCGGAATTGCACAACAGCGCCCCCACGCACGAGCGCAGCAAGCGGCCCGAAGGATGAGGGGAAAGATCAGGACGGCTCGCGTTCGGCAGGCTAGAGGATAAAGAGCCCGTACTAAATTTGGGTGCTGAGCGGCCGATAGGTGGCCGGATCTCCACCTAGCGGAAGAGCACAAAGAGAGCCAGATTGCCGACGGCAGAGCTCAGCAGCTGGTTGGCTTGGGTTTGACGGCGGTGAATCTTGTTCCGGCGAGGGTTGTCATCCTGATGGCTTCGACTGCGCTCTCGGGGAAGCAGCCTCTTGTGGCGGATTGTAGTCATCTCGGCTGCACCCTTGCTGCGCCCGAAGGCCGGAGCCCGGAGTCTCTCACTTGTGTACGGCGCATCCGCCGCAGAAGGGCCGATTGAGCGTTGTAGGGCAGCCGAAGCGACAGTCGTGCCATGCGCTTCGAGCACAGTCTGTCTGTGTCCCCGCCCGAGGCGAGAGGTGGCAGCTGTGTCGAGGTGGAGATGAGTGCAAAAAGTGGGGCCGAAAGCAAGCCGAAATGTGGAGAAGCCAAGCGCCTCCCCTCGAGCGCTGTAGAACTTGGCGAAACGAGCAGCTCCGAGAGAGCTGCGAACAAGCCCTCGCCCGCGACCAAGGGAAGAGCAAGGGCAGTCAGGATGGCACCCAAGGGAGGGCCATCGACCAGTCAAGCAGCCGATCTGGTCAGTCGTGCTTCTCCTGAGCTGTGGATGACGACGGCGGACCGAGAGGAACTGCGCGAGCTGACGACGAGATCCCCGTCAGGCGGCGTTATTGACGCGAGAGATCCTGCATGAGCTCGTACGAGATGTCGCAATTGACGAGTACCGCACCGCCCAACTGCGCCGCCTCAACTTGGCCAGGTGAGCGAGCCCTTCTCGTCCTCGTCCTCGCTGTCGATCGCGGAACCAGCTCGAAGCATAGCCAGCGCACTCACACTGCCGCTGCCCGGCCCAGAATACCGCCAAGCGAAGCATCATCCGCAACGAACGGGCATGCAGCCGCGACCGAGGCGAATGGAACCGGAACGGGGCCGAGCCCGGTCAAAAAGGACAAGGACGAAGGCTTCTTTGAATGCTGCGTCTGTGGACGACAGGTACGCTGCTGTTCGTCCGTCCGCTACACGCGAAAAGTCGCTGACCATCCCACGCTCGCAGATCGCCGCGGCGCGGTACGCGAGTCACTTGAGCGGTTGCATGGGCCTCGGCGGTTCGAGACGGAGTGGCGCACGGGGATCCGCAGCAGCGGCAGCAGCAAGGCCGAACGGCTTTCCCCGGTAAGGCTCAAGTCTCTGCGCTCATTCGCCTGTCCCCGTCCCGCTCACGAATGGCTCCGTTCACCCACAGGCCTCATTCCGCCGCTAGCTCACACGGCTCAGATACGGACACTGCAGGTGCGCTTCGGAATCGCTTCGGGGCTTTACTCTTCACGCACGACCTACTCATATTGACATTTCGTCCCTCTTTGACAGGTCGATCGAACGGTGTCAAGCGGGCTGCGAGTAGCACGCCGACCGGGGGCGCTCCCAAGCCGAAAAAGGCGAAACCGCTTCCTCGTACGTCCGCGCATTTCATTCCCCTTTGATTTGTTACGTTCCCCATCTTGGCTTCTCAACATCCCCGACTGACTGACTCGTGTTACGGGCGACGATTCAGTCGGCACGAACGGTTTCCCCTTGCCGCAGCAAATCCAAATGCAGCCACTCCACGCCGCCGCCGCCGCGAGCTCGCACCCGCTCGCGAAAACCATGTCCCTCCCTTCTTCCTCACCCACCGTCACCCCGGGAGTCTCGCCCACCCCACTCCACACAATGACGCCAGGACGACCACTACCACCCCCGCCGCCACCCCCGCCGCCACCAGCGGGCTTGTCGGCTCCGACTATGCAAGCACGCAAATCCCTCCCTGGCATGAACCATGGCGGCAGCCTCCCCGCCAAGTCTCCAGCTCGACCGAGCCCGCTGCAGCCTCATCCTCTCTCCTCGCCCGCATCACACGCAGCAGCGCAGAAATCTCCTCGACCACAGCCGCATGTTCACTACCAACAGCAGCAGCAGCAGCAGCGCCATGTGCTCGACTCGGATCGACCCGAGAGCGATTCCGAAAATTCGGAAGACGAGGCGACTGCAGCGGTCGTCGGATCGGCGTCGGCCCAAGTCCCGCAGAAGATGCCGCGGCCGGGACTTGGAGGAGCGCCAGATATGCGACGAAGTGCGACTGGGAATGGAAATGGTGCTGGCGGTAGTGGCGGCGGTGGGAATGGCGTCGGCGGCGCGGGGGCGGGATCAGCAGCGCAAAAGGTTCCGAGAAAGGGGATGGCGGCGACTCCGCAAGGGCGCAAATCGGTCGCGCGAGGTGAGTCCTACGAGCCCTCGCTAATCGCCACAGCACTGGTCTGCTAACTCTCTCTTCCTTTTGCAGCAGTGGCCGACTCGGGCTCGTCAGACGACGACGCATCGGCAGGATCCGATTCCGACTGAAAACCTCAACCGGTCGTGTATTTCTTCCTGCTCCTCCTGCCTTGACCTTTCATCGTAAAGCATCGCATTGCATCTCTTCCTGCAGAGAGCGGCTCCCCGACGCAACGCGAGAGACGGAAAGAAGCAAGAGGAAAAGTGTCTTTTCCTTGTCACGGTGGCTCGTCAGGGTACAATATTAGGGGCTACAGGTATACTCAACCGAGAGCGAGTCCAAGTCCAAAACCTCATGGGTCCAGGGGGCTGCCTGGCTCGGGCATCCAACCCCCCTTGCCTCCGTACTGCCGCACGAGCTCCATCGCCGTCTCGTAAAACGCCAAGCGCGTCTCGAGCCCCCTCTCGAGGGTAGCCTTGCGCTGTGCGGACGAGGCGTCGTAGCCGCGGTAGCGGTGGTAGGCGTGCTTGACGGGGTGGATGTCGAGCAACATGGTCAGGAAAGTTTGGCGCGAGAGTTGATAGTCGAAGAGGAGGAGGATGTCGTCCAGCTGAGGGAAGTAAGAACCCGGGAAAGGGAGGTGAGATTACTCGGACGAACGACGACAGACTCGGGAGAACATGCTCGGCACGAAAAAGAAGAAGAGAGCGCAAAAAAAAAAAAAGAACTCACCCTGTGCTCGACCACGTCCCACACGTCGTCCACGTCCGCCTCGGTCCCTTCTCCCGCCTCCGGGTCCCACACCTCACTCCTCTCCTTGCGCGCAATGACCCTCGTCGCCGCCATGATCGCCTTCGCCCCTTCCTTCTGCGCCGTCTCGTGCGCCCCTTCGGTCCCATCCGCCTTGACCACCACCGCCGCCGAGGCTGACGCTTCCCCATTCCCACCACCATCTCCTCCCGCCACCGAGAGGCGATTCGCCCTCTTGGACGCAGCATCATACTCGCCAAACCAAAGCCGAAACAGTTCCACCCGCTGCCGATCGACCCTCGTCCTCGCGCGCATGACCCCGATCGCGCGCCGGTAATTGATCTCGCGCACCGCTTCCCTCCACATCGGTTCCAATTCGCTCGCCTTTTGACCTCCCGGCGCGAGCGCCGAAGACATGCTCGCAGCGGCGTCGATTTTGATTTGCCGGAACGAGATGAAGGGGTTCCGAGGGTCGACGGCCCCGCCGGGGAGGAATGCCGCGGGCGAACTCGAATCGGCAAAGAGGAGGACTTTGTCGTCGTCCGCGATCGGGAGCGCCGCGCACGCCGTTCGAAGATCGTGGATCGGTTCAGGAGGAGCAGGTTCTTCCTCACAAGGAGAGGGCGCCGGAGAGGGAGAAGGCGACCGCGACGGGTTCGCACCGCAGGGACCCAACTCGGGATGCGCGGCCACTTCAGCGAGTCCGAGCGCGTTCCGGAGGGCGTGCGCGTGCGTGACGGCTCCGGACAGGAGGGGTTCGGGTCGATAGACGCGCGTGCGGATCCAGCGCCGCCGGCGGACAAAGGACCGGATCGGTTGCGGCTCGCCGCGCCAGTAGTGGGAGCGGAACCGGAACGCGTAGGACCAGCCTGTTCGTTCGCGTTTCGAGATGTGTCAGCGACCTAAAGAGGCGAACAAGGTCATCTCAGAGAGATGTCGTGGACCTTACCCTCCTCGTCCTTGTCGCCCGACATGTCGATCATGAATTCGCTATCTCGCCAAACCCAGTACGGCTTGCACGGGAACGTGTGCGGATTGAACGGGCTCGGCCTGCGGACGGGTAAAGCAGTCAGTCGAGACCGGATCTTTTCGCGCCATGCGCAAAAGCAAAGAAGACCGCATCGAGCCAGCCAGCCAGCAGCACGTACTTGAACGACGCGTCGCACCATTGTGGCGGGTCGGCTTGGAAGAGGGCGTTGCCCGAGAACTTTGGCAATCCAAACACGACGAGCCTGTTCGAATGCACAAAAGCAGAGTCAGCGCGATCGTTCATTCCAATCGCCACACCGAAGAAGAAGAGCGACCCTCCTCACCCTCGCTGATGTTCCCACAGGACGTCACTCTCGACCCTCTCTTCCTCGTCCCGGATCACGCCCGCTTTCTTCAACGCCTCGGCGACCTGCAACTCGAACGCCGTGGCGCCGCTCGTCTCGGCTGCGAGGTCCTTGCCCTTGTTCTTGGAGGTTTGGTGATGGCGGTGAGGGTGATGGGGGTGTGGGTGGTGAGGGTGATGGTGCTTGGCGGCGGAGGGGGCGGGGCGATGATGTTTGTGCAACTTGCGGTGAGCGGACAACCGGGGCGATTTGCTCTGCGGGGTCTCGATGACCCGCGCAGAGGCGTCAACGTCGTCGTCCCTGTTTTTGTCTTTGTCCTTGTCCTTGACGTCGGTAAGGACGCCACTGCCGCTCGTCATGGTGAGCGCGGTCGTCTTGCGCGAGATCTTGGGTCGGCTGCTGCTGCTGCTGCCGCTGCGAGCGGGAACCTCGTCGACCGTCAAGATCTGCTGCTGTTGGGACGGTTGTTGTTGCTTGTTGTTGTACAGTGGTGTTCCTCCGGAGGCGGAGCCTGACGACGACAGTGGCGCGCCCCCGCCTGCGGAGACGATCGAGTCGACGGGGAAGAGGGTCGCGGAGCGACTGGAAGGGGACGCGGGCGAGACGATCCTGGTCAGGCTGCCGTTTGGACTATCGGAATAGCCAAGGATTGGGAACGCCGCGTTACTGCCGCCCATGCCGCCGCCGCCGCCGCCGCCGGTGCCGAACCGAGCGGGCAATTCGAGCGTGACGAACGAATCGCCGTCATCTGCGTCTTCGTTCTCGCTCGTTGGGGCAGTCGTGGTCGTCGTCGTGATCGGTGTGAGGTGGTTATGATGGTGATGGCGATGAGTGTAGGTCCTGTTCCGACGCGCGAACGTGTCGTCGCCACCTCTTTGCGCCGTGTCCATGCCTTTGAGCTCGTAGCGGTCTCCTCCGCCTCCTCCGCCGTCGCTATCTAGACCTCCACCGCCGTCATCACTAACAATCTCGTCACCGCGCCCTTGATGCCGCCTGCTGCGCCGTTGTCGGTTCCCCCTGCTGACGGTGCGTCCGACCAAGGCGGCCGCGCGTTTGGGCACTTTGCCGATACTGAGTTTGACGGTCCTGCGCGCCTCTTCGTCGTCGACGCGGAACCAAGAATCGTCGACCTCTTCCTCGTCCTCGTGCCCGTTCGCAGCGTGTCCTCCGTGGCGCCTCCAAACGCGAGCGAACCGAGACGAGAGGCTGCCGTGGTGATGAGCGTCTTTCGCGGCGGCGGCGGCGGCTTGCGGATCGAGTCCGACGATCTCTACATCTTTTTGTTTGAGGGTGCGGTTCGCAGCTGCGCCCAGTCCGAGTCTGCGAGCTGTGCGGAGTGCGGCGAGGTGTTGCTGCGCCGAGCGGATCAGCTCTTGCTGGTCGCCGTCGTCCGGGTGCAGCGGCAGGGCGAGCTGGTCGGGATCCTTTCGGGACATGGTTTCAGAGTCCAAGGCTGCCCCTCAGCCCCGCCTCGGAGGGCGTGGAAGGAGAAAGCGGTTCAGCCAACAATCGCCCGATCGTGACGTCGGCCTGCTCTTCCGCACGCCACTACATGCGCCGGTACTCAAGCTACGGTATACTAGCAGTGCTGAACTGCTCCTCTCTTACGCCCACGTCGAGACACGCTCCCGATCCACCTCGCAAGATCGCACCCGCACCGCAACTGCCACCACACCGATCAAGCACATCTGCCATCAATCTGTACCCCTCTGGCACATGGGACGCTTTCGCTACTAGGTCATCAACGAGTGCACACGAACGTCCCGCTGTACGCTTCCCGCACGCTGCCCCGACAAAGAACCCGCCCTGACCATCCAGTATGAGTTCTGCTTGCGACCCTCGCAGAGCTTCCGGATGCCCGAAGGAACCCCATCTCTCTCTGCTGCGCTACACTTGCAAAGCTCGAGTGCCATACGGCACCGCTCGCGTCAGACCAGAGGTCAGCTTGCCTCCTTTCTCGACACCACCGGCCACGCGCTGCTCTCCATCGTGAACGCATCATATCACCCGAGTTCAGAAGCTTGGGGAAGGTCTCTCGTCACACGCCAGGCAACGCAGGTCGGCAGTCTTATGCTAGTTACTACGAGGACATCAAATTGCAGGCGGACAAGCGGAGGGAGGGAGGGTAAAGATAGAGGCGGAGGTCTTTTCTACCAGCTCGAGCTGATGAACCTGGTGGGGGAATAGAACGGCTTCTCAGCGAAAAAGTCGATGGATTCCGACGGGGAAAGGAAGCGCTCACCGACGACCGCGACGAGCTTTGATTTCGAGAATCGCGGCCTGTTGGAAGTCCTTCTCTACGGACTGGACGATGTCCTCGCGCGCTTGGGCGTAATCCGATTCGCGCAGGTGACACAAGAGACGCAGGTACTGCTCCTCGTGCTTGGTGATGCACTACTGCGATATCTTGGACTCGAGCTCGGCAAAATCCGCCGCCGACTCGTCCACTCTTCCCACGCCTGCGTGCGGAAAAGTCAAGTCTTTCGCCAGAAAGACCTGCGCAGCCACCGCCGGTTCTGGATCACATCGATCGCGGCACCGCAGATGTTGTGGATGGCGCTCGAGCGGAAAAGGCATCAAGTGCCGGGGGCACGCGGCCCCTTAAGGGGTGATGAACGCTGACTTTCCTCTGCTTTTTCGCGGTCCCGTGCTCGCATTGGTGGTTTCTTGAAGGTGGCGGAGCTGAAAAGCGTGCCAGAGTGAGAGAAGCTACTCAAGACTGCAAGTCGAGCAAGAGGGAGGGTAGAGCTGGTCCGAGTTGAGTTGACCCGCCTCAAAATCACCCACTGCCTCTTTTTCCGCGAAAACTTGGTCTGGAACATGGACGCGGGTAGGGGTGATTCCACAGATACTGGGGGCCCTTGCTATGCATATCTCGTTTCTCCTTCACCGGAGAATTGTCTCCCTTTACACTTTCTCGCGCCGTGATTCTTGTGGGAGGTGCGAAGTGACTTGTCGGCCTTCGCAGTCTCGTTGGCGGGTCCCAACATTTCCCCTCTCTTTCTCGTCGTCTTCTTTTGTCATCTCGCGTTTCATCGTCCTCGTCAGCAGAATTACTGTAGGCCCAGCCTCTCCGCTCGCATTTCTTTGGATGACCTGTGGGAGAGAGTCGGATCTTGGGGTTTTCCTCACGATTCGCACTCACTCTGCAGACCACAATTTCTCGTGTATGTCTGGTTGATTGCATTACCTAACACAATTTGCACTCGCTCTGCACAGTCCCTGACCAAAGCAAGAACTCTCCGCGATAGGTTTCGGCACGGGTCTCGCTCAGACCTGTTTGCAGCTTTCTTCTCCTTCAGCATCCCCATCTGTCGCTTATATTCTCCCCAAAGTCCAAAACTTGAGTCCCAGTTCATTGGCCTCTGCCCGCTTACGACTAGTCACAACCCAGAATGAGCCAGACGCCTCCTCTCGCATCGAGCTTGAAATGGGGGATCTAGATGGCGTGTTGGACTTTGCGAAGTTGACGAAACTCAGGGGGGGTCGCGCGAACCGGTGCCGTTTCGGCTCAGACCTGTTTCGCACGGCCTGTACAACCTCGGGTTGCTCTTCCTCTGCCACTGCCGCTGGTGAACCTTAGCCGAGCCTCCTGTACGTACTCCTACCTTTTCCGTTCTCTCAGCCCCCGTGCTGACGCGCGCTTGACCCCGCTCAGCCGCTCCCTGCAACTCGCTCGCCCCGACGAGCTTTCCCAACGTGATTGCGCCCTCGCTATTAGGTACGCAGGCCAGAGCGTCTTAGCGCGCGTGTTTGTGCTGATAGTCTTGTTGCGTTCTCGCTACTAGCCCGTTCCGTCACCCACCATCCTCCCCGACTCTCTCCCTATCTCTATTCTTTTTTCCTCTGATCTTTATCTTCCTTCTGGCCTCTCTCTCTCTTTGTATAGCAGCCGTATAGAGCTTCATCCCGAAGTTTCCCTCCGTCGAGCGCCCCCGAGCCTCCGGAGAGGCGTCTCGAGAGCCCCCGAGCCTCGGCGCTAATTCAAACCCTTTTATTTGCAACGACGCAGGGTTTGGACCGCTACCTGCAGTGAGTGTGACGACGCGATGCACCTTGCACCCTGCATCTCTTTTCTTTCTCCCTCCCAATTACATCCTGCTCTTTGTACTTCTTCATGTTCTCTTGTACTTCTTCATGTTCTCCCGCCATTCATTATAGTTCCCTAGCTTTGCCCCTTTGTTGTCGTAGACGTCTCCGGTCTTGAGATGGACTATGGCGGTCTGGGTCACCTGGCCTTCCAACTGCGGCCCGCAGCAGGAAGGAGGATGGTCAGCCTTGTTGTCAGAGATAGCGCACAAAACAAGCGGGAGATTTACCGACTTAGGCCTTCCCACACGAGGCCGGCCTGTGTCTCCTTGCCAGCGACTGCTCAATTGCCAGGTAGATCCAATCTTTTGCAGTGTAGTCTGTGAGGCATATTAGCCATACTCAGAAGAACATTTTGCCTTTGATGAACTATGTCTGAACCACAGAACAACTCACAAGATGCCAGTCCTCTGCAAGGCCAGATCTCCCCATCAGTTCCCAGGCATGCTCCTGTCTTGACTGGTAACGAGTGCCGCCGCCCATTCCGTGGACAACTGGTGCCCTGCCACTTCTATATGTACATCAAGTTAGCGCTCAAGTTCAACAAAAAAGAGGGACTTGTGGAGAAGATTGGCTTACGAGGTTGCGCTTCTTGCCACCGCAGCTCCAAGCGCCACCTGCTCAGCTTCAGCCAAAGACCACTTTGTAAGCTCTGCATCATCAAGCTCAAGGACT
>JAMALC010000163.1:0-41745 GCA_023628275.1 Rhodotorula sp. M30-05A-2 | reverse complement strand
GGCTCCTCGACGCCGTCGTCGAGGCGCTCGCAAGGTAACGGCCAGGGTCAAGGGCGCGAACAGGAAGCCGAGGAAGGCCAACTGCGATACTGGACGAACGAGATGTGCCGCAAGAGTCCCCATTTGTTCGACTTCGTCATCACCGTGAGTCGATCCGCGAGCCTCTCCCTTCGTTCGATCTCTGAGCTGACCAGTTTTGTGACAGCTCGGCGGCGATGGCACCGTCTTGTACACGTCTTGGCTGTTCCAGCAGGTCGTACCGCCCGTGATCCCGTTCGCGCTCGGTTCGCTCGGCTTCTTGACCAACTTTGACTACGCCGACTTCCGCCCGACCCTCGACGCGGCCATCGAGACTGGCGTGCGCGTCAATCTTCGGATGCGGTTCACCTGCACGGTGTACCGCGCCGTCGACGAGGGCGACGATTCCAAGTGTCGGCGGCAGGCGATCAGGAGCGGCAAGACGGGCGGAATCTTTATGAAGTCGTTGACGCGAGAAGGGTGGGAAGCGATCGAGAACGGCCAACCGCTGTCGCCCAATACGGCCGGCACCGCGGGAGGCAAGGGCAAGGACAAGGCGATCAAGTGCTTTTCGACGCGACCGGTCGAGAGTTTCGAAGTCTTGAACGACCTGGTCGTCGATCGCGGACCGAGTCCCTATGTCTCGCAGCTCGAGCTCTTTGGCGACGAGCACCACATGACGACTGTGCAGGCCGACGGACTGACCGTTTCGACCCCGACGGGATCGACGGCTTACTCGGTGAGCCGGAAAGTCTCTTGCAGGTGCTTCCGCATGGTGAACTGACTTTGTGAGACCGCCCTGCAGCTCTCGGCTGGAGGCTCTCTCGTCCATCCTGAAATCCCGGCCATCCTCATCACGCCCATCTGCCCGCACACGCTGTCCTTCCGACCCATGCTGCTCCCCGACAGCATGGAGTTGCGCATTTGCGTTCCCTACAACTCTCGCAGTACTGCATGGGCGAGCTTTGACGGTCGAGGTCGAGTCGAGCTGCGGCGTGAGTGAACGCCCTGACCGCATCGAAATGTGCGCCGATGTCCTAACCGTGCTTTTTTGTTTGCTGCTGCAGAGGGAGATCACATCAAGGTGACGGCGTCGCCGTACCCCTTCCCGACCGTCTGCGCCGACAAGCAGTCGACCGACTGGTTCCACTCGATCGCGCGGACCCTCAAGTGGAACGAGCGGCAGCGGCAGAAGAGCTTTGTCATCCTCGAGGAGGGTCGCAAGAAACCGCGTCCGAGTGATGCGTCTGAACAAACCAGTAGGCGGGCAGACAGTCACCAGACGAGCGTCCAGACGCCGCTCTCGCATACGACGGAAACGACGCGGGGGAGGTCGCCCTCGAAACGTGGTGACCGTCAGTCCCGCCAGAGTACGTCGAGGGGGGCCGCGAAGCGCGCGACCTTTGCCGACACGCCGGCCGGAGATCCTGTATGCGAGTACGACGACGACGAAGAGGAAGACGAACTCGACGAGGACGAGGACGACACGGCCGAGGAGTATGACATTGACGACGTGTCGGAGAGTTCGCCTTCGATTTCGGCGTCCGATCCGCCTGCACCTGCGGGTGGGATCCCGTCCATGTCGAGCAAGTCGACGTCTCCGACTTCGGATGCAGGCGCTGGGAACGACTCGCTGCGACCGTCGATGGAGGCGGCGACGACGACTCGCTTGTCGTTCCACCGACCCGATTTCGAGCTCCTCTCGAACGCCTCGTCCGTTTCGGTCGACATCCAAGACGACGTCACGGAACGGTTCTGCGACATTCCTCCGAAGGGACGGGCCCGGAGTCGGAGTCGCGCTCGCTTGCAGCAGGAGCAGGCTCAGAAGAGGTCCTCCCGGAGCGGCGGCGGCGGCGCCGTTTCGATCGACGAGAGCGACGACGACAAGTCCCGCGATCGGGCGTTTGCAGTTCTTGGACATGACGACGACGACTCTTCGCAGGTGCGTATGCCGCTTTCGTTGCGGCCTCGTCGTCGCTGCTAACTTGACTGCTGGCACCTTTGCTGACACTTTTGAGTGGCTCGATTGCAGGCGAGCGGAACAGAATCCGGTACATGGTAGGTGGGCTATTGCAAGTAGAACGCATCAAAGAAGTCACGTAGTCAGTACACTGTCGAAATGTTGTATTTCTCTGTCTCTACGCGGTGTCCGAGAGAGTCGCACCGCCTCGTTCCCATCTCTTTCCCCATCTCCGGCTCCTCGACAGCTCAAGAAAGCCGTGCTACGATGGCGGACCCTTTGATCGGCATGACGTTCTCGTTCGCGCCAGCTGGACCATCCCGCGAGCGCGACGACGCACCGCGAGGCGGAAACGGGTCTCAAGTGCTGCCAGTCGCGCAACTCGAGGAAGACTTTGACGGGCAGCCAGAGGACGGTTCAGAGTACTTGTTCCTCGTCAGGTGAGTGCCTGCGCGCCTGCCAAAGATCCGGGACAAGAGGGACGAGGCTGACGCACGACCACTTTTCCAGGCGAGAAGCATCACAGCGAGCAAAAATCACACGCGCTCCCAACCCGTACGAGGTCGTCGAGACTGTAGATAGTCCAGCCAAGGAGACGGCTCGCTCCGCAGCCGACCGCCCCGACGAAGCATGGCGTGACAGCTTTGTGCGCAACTTTGAATCCGCTCGACAGGTCAAGTCTTTCTCTCTCGGCGCTCCTTCGCCGTGGACCTTGTCCTGATCTTTCCTGCCTCCCTCGAACAGCGCATGCAACGAGCTCCTATCAATGCTCTCGAGCCGATCGACCCGGCCGATATTCCCCCTCCGCGAGACGGCTCGACCTGGCGCGTCTTTGTGAGCGGCAAGCGCGCAAAGACTCCGCGTGTTCCGGTGCAAGCAGCAACAGCCACCTCGACGTTGTCGTCTACTCCTATGGACGTCGATGTCGCGGCGCCCGTGGATGAACTCGCTGCGATGAAGGCCGCAGTCCTCGCCAGCCTCGAGCTGGACATGGACGAAAAGACGGAACCGAAAAAGGCGGAAGCAGAACAACCGAGGTTCGGAGTCCCTCCTTCCACTCCAACCCAGCCTCGACCTGATCTCGCCGCGGTCGTCGCCACCGCCTCCGAACCCGAATACGACCGCCTGCCGCGGTTGCCGTCTCCGGCGCTGATCAGTGCGATCCCAGGACCGTCGATCGTGCACGTCCTCTCGCACTTTGACGACTGGTTGACGGAGCGCATTGAGGCTTATGAAGAGCAGGTCAACTACGTCCCGTCGACCATCTTTGCGCCGCCTTCGCTACGGAGAAGAGCCGGCGCCGCGGGGAAGCCTGCCGCATCTCGATCAGCCGCGCCCCCTATGACGCCGCCGCCGCCGCCGCCCGCCGCCTCGTCGCGGCCTCCAGTACCGCTACCTACCGCGCACGAGTCACACTGGATGCTGTCCCTGTTGACTCGTCTCAATCAACTGCTCGACGGCGACGATCTGGCAACTGTGCGACAGCTCGCCAAGACGCTCGTCAAACTCGCGGAAACGTCGGCAAAGACGCAGACGACCAAAGTGAAGCCCACTACGGGTCGCAGTATGGAGTCTCGGCGGGAAGACGAAGAGGAGGCGGAAGGCAGAGCACGGTGCTGGATGATCGTTGCCGCCATCGCCAGTACCTGGTCCCAACCCGATCTTTGGGATCCAAACTTGTAAAGCGTAGCGCTCGAGGACAGAATGGTACTACTTGTGTATGCATTGCGAGGTCCCAGACTATGCTGCGACATCTATAATTCGTCCTTTGGTCGCTCCCCGCCCACTTCCTCCCTTGTTGGGTAGCAAACTGCTGGAGTCGTGACCTTGAACAGGTACTCGCACTTCTCCGGCTCGATGACGGAGAGAAGGGCGTTCGTCGTCCCGCACGAGAGGTCAACCTGCAGCGAAGGAGAAAAGTCAGTGTCGGCTTTTTGGCCCTCAAAATGGAAGCTGCCGGAATGGAAAGCGCACCTTGGCACTCCGCTGCGGACCGTTCCAGCATCTCTGGCCGTCCGCGTACAGCTGACGCTGGTAGTACTCGTCCGTTCCCGGCTCAGCGCCTTCGGCGCCCCAGCCCTTGAAGTGTCCAAGACTCGTCCGAGCATTGTTGTTGTTGGACTTTTGAGTCGCTTCGCCGAAGAAGCACACGCTGTACGTGTACCTGGGGGAGGCAGAACCAATCAGCTTGGCTATCGATGCGACCACAGCGCAACAGCGTTGCTGCTGGTGCGAAAGGGCGCAAAAGACGTACTCTCCGGTATTCTGCTCGACGCAGGTGCCCTCGAGCTTCTTCCACTCCCAATCCCGACCCCAGTCCTTGTCGAGCTGCATCTCGGTATCCTCCTTTCGCGTCTCGGCGCTGCGGATTTGCTCGACGAGGTCGTTATGCTGGGTGCGGGCCTTGAGAAGCTCCGGGCGATCTGAGCCGTTGGTCACAGTCGGCGGGTAGATCACGCCGGCGCGGACGAGGATATCGACTAGCGATTGCTTGTACGTGTCGTAGGACGGCTTCCACTTCTCGGGCAAGTAGTCTTCGACGCGGAACACTGTGAGGAGGATCGTCAGTATGTGGCGAGCGGCAAGAGGGCAGCATTGAGACGCACGGCTCGCTACTCCCGACGACGATGAAGGAGCGACTCGGAGGTTGATCGAGTCGATGAGGCTCAGCGGATCTTCCTCCTCGAGCTTCTTGAGGTCTTCGTCCGAATGATCCACGACGGCTTCGCTGCCTTCCACGCTGGTCGACATCGGCACTCGATCTTCACTGTCGCCCGCCAGGCCATGCGAAGTGCGCCACTCCTTGTACGCCCGCGTCGCGCCAAGGACAGCCATGTCTTGGTAGTTCGGGTTGAAGTCTCGAGAAAGGTCTGACAGGATGTCGCCGAGCTCCGAAACTTGACCTTCGAGGTTGTGACGCTGGACTCGGAGCGCCTTGATCGCCTCCTGCATCTCGACGATCCGCTGGAAGAGTTGGCTGTCCTTCTTGCGCTCGATCTCGCCGGCCTCTTCGCGTTCGAGCGCTTCGAGAGTGGTGCGCGTCGCCTGCTCCCGGTTCTGCAAGACTGCGATCTCCTGGATGATCTTCTCGAGATCGCCTTGGAGCTTGGCCCGCTCTCGGGCGCCGAACTTGATGTAGTCGGCACGGATCGAGGCGCCAACGCGGCGCTTGCGGTCGGCCTCGGCGGTCTCTCGGCGGTACGCCTCGCCGACTGCCGCGCAGCGGTTGCCACACAGAACTTTGCCGTCCGTTTCGTCCGAGCCGTCGCAGCACTCCGGATCGCAGACTCCATCGTTGACGCGCGAGCGGAGGATGCAGGACGGGATGTGACCTTCGTTCCGGCAGAGGAACTGTCCAGCGGGGCATTCCGGCGATTGCAACGCGGCGTCGTAGTCGATGGCGGGCGTGACCGAGCAAGCCTTCGATGCGTCAAACTTGAGCAGAACGTCCCAGTCGTGGATGACGGCTGCACCGACGTCTTTGATCGTCAACACCGACGCGGGCTTGCCGGAGGAGCGACGCGAAGCAGTCGCCGCGACGCCGTCGGTCCAGTCAAACTCGAGTCCGACGCCTTCTCCTTCCAGCCGCACGCAAGTGGGCTTCGTGGCGAGCCCCTTGACGACGACCTGACGAACCGTTACGTCCGAGATCTTCTGAGCAAAGGCGTTGGCCGGGTTGTGGCCCTCGACCGCCCGATTGCGGAGGACGAGCGTCTTCTTCGGGTCTTTCGAGTGAGGCTGCAGGCGGAAGTCGCGGTGCACAAAGTCGCCCTTGACGTTGTCGAAAGTCTCTCCGTCATCGAGGTAGAGAGAACCGTTCGCGGAGGTTCCGGCGAGGTCGACGGCCACGACGAGCGTGATGGGATCGCGCCACATCAACGTCGCGGCACGACGGACGAGGTCTCGACGGGGGACGATATGGCCACCTCGCTGGAGAACCGGGATGGACTCGAGCGGGGCTGGGACCTTGATATGCGCACCGCCGTGAGAAGCACCAAAGTATGCGTCGTTCGTAAAGTAGTGATAGTACGGCTGCGAGTCCGGGGTACGCATCAGCGAGTCTGGCCCTTTCGAACGATGTATAAGAAGAGCTTGTTCGTACCTGGTCATCCGAGATGTAGATCTCTTGCTCAGTCGCGCCCTCCTCGGCGACAGGCTTGACGAGGAGACCGGTCTCGCCGAGGTAGAACTGATCGTCGAGGGCGAATCCCTTCGGGTCGTTCGGGAAGACGACGTACTGCGGCCTGCGGTTCGTTCGCTCGAGGCGTTAGCCCTTCGAGCTCAACTACGCGAGAGAGTCAGGGGACTCACTTCATGATCGGCGCGCCGTTCTGCGTCGCCTCGTAAAAGGCGGTGTAGAAGGCGGGCATGAGCGAGGTGCGGACGCGTATGGCATCACGCATGATACCCTGGTACGGCTGGTCAAAGAGGTAGGGCTCCCGACGCTTCGTGTCGATGTGTCCGTGCGCACGGAAGAACGGCGAGAAGGCGCCGATCTGGTACCACCGAGTCATCATCTCGGGCGGAGGGTTTCCGAAGAAGCCGCCAACATCGGCTGAGCATGGCTCATGACGGTCAGCCCAGCCCGTTCCAACATGATTGCTAGAGGTGAACTCACAGCCGATAAAGACCATTCCGGAGATACTGTTCGACAGCAGCATCGGGACTGTGCTCGCGAGATGGGGCCAGTCGCCAAGGTTGTCACCGGTCCAAGCCGCGCCGAACCGCTGAGATCCCGCGTAGTAAGCGCGCGTCAGGACGAACGGTCGCTTGGGCGGGTCCTCTCGAGCGATGAGGCCGAGGGAGGACAGGTTTTGCTGGCAGGGGGTGCGTCTTGTTGTCAGTCCGGCTCGAGCGATTCTGCAGGAGGCGAATGTGCGCGCTTACGTAGATCATGCCGTTGATGTTGTGGATATCTCGGTGTTCCCATCCTCCATAGTGAACGGCGTCTTTCTGCATCGTGATCTCGGGGCCGTTGAAGACGGAAGGCTGTCGCATGAAGCGCGAGGCTGCGAGTCAGCAAGGCTTCATGAAGGTCCTTGGAATCATGCTCGTTTACCTCGTTCATGTCGTTCCAGATGAACAGATTCGGCGTCGAGCCCTGTATGCGCGATTCGAACGTTTAGCGAGCACCAAAAAGCGAACGGAACGAGAGGAGCTGCTCTCCAGAGAGAGGCGCACCTTGAACTTGTCAAAGCTGAACAGCGAGATCCACCACTCGTGCGACCTGGGGTTGAACCAGTCGACCCACGAGCTCGAACCGGTCCAGCACCATCCCTCGAGTTCGGTCTTGCCGTCCGGTTGCTTGCACAGGATGTCGAGGTCCTGCGCCTCTTTGTAGACGTAGAGGTTCGGGTCGCGCTTGATGTGCGGATCAACGATCGCGATGAGCTGCAGGAGGATGGACGCTCAGACATCACGTGGTTTTGTCGCTCAGGGCAGGTGGACTGGGGCTCACCTTGCGGCCCTTCTCGGCGAGCTTTTCCTGCATCTTTTCCGGCGTGGGGAAGTTTCGCCGATCCCAAATGAAGTACTTGTGCTCTTCGGCATACTCGATGTCGAGCCAAAGGGCCTCGAGCGGAATGTCGGCTTCGTCGAAGCGGCGCTGGACGTCCAAGATGTCGTCCTCGCTGAGATAGTTCCACCGGCAACTCTGGTAGTTGAGCGCAAAGAACTGCGGGAGTGCGGCTCGTCCAGTCAAGGTCGTGTACGAGTTGAAGATGTCGGAAGGGGTAGGGCCGAGGAACACAAAGAGGTCGAGGATGCCCGACTCGGCCATCCAGTGCGTCGAAGTCGTCAGAGCGGCCGGACCGGCGTCTTCGGAGGCGGCGGAACCCCTCTTGCCCTTCTTGAATGCAGACGTGATCGCTTTGTTCGTCGAACCCTTGGTGATGTCGACCCAGGTCTCCGAGCCGGTCACGAGGAAGACGGCGACCGAGGAGCCGGCGCGGTGGGCTTGCATGAAGGGAATCGAGCCGTACTATCGACCGAGAACAGTCTCTACGTCAGCTTCCCGCGACGTGGTTCTTTGCTGCGATGCCGAGGAAACGAGGACTCACGAGAGCCATCTCCGAGTCTGCCTCGTACTCGAATACGTCGAGATTATACAGACGGTACGGATCGGTGTATGCGTTCTCTCCCCCGCTGCACGTGCCCGAGGTGTCAGTCACTAGTCTCGCGTAGGAGCAGAATGCTGTGGTCCTTACCGCGTCGTCTTCAGACTGAGCGTGGAGGCGTGCTCGGGGATGCCATACACGTGCTCGTATCCCGGGAAGGTGATGTCGAGACTGAGCGATTCGGGACCTGCGCGGCAGAGATCGTCAGCCGCTGGTTTCAAGCTTGAGGAGCAAGAACGAGAGTGGTACACCTTTCGGCTTGGTGTCGGTCTTGCCGGCAAACGTTTCTTCCCACATTCCGTCTTCAGTCGGTGGCAAGAAGCCCGGGAACGCCTCCTCCTTGACGACGACGAGCTGCTCTTCCGGGTGCGCCGGGTCCTGGACGACAATCTCGTCTGGTTGTTCTCCGACCGTCTTGACGCGGAAGTGCTCCATGTTGAACAACTTGCGGTCGTTCAGGATGACGTGCGGTTGGCCATCGCGGAAAAAGGTGACGGTGAGCGGGCTGTGGTCGATCCGCACTTGGTGTCGGTCGCCGGCGTAGGTGATGGTGGTCCGTTCCGCCTCATGTACCGCCCGGAAGGACGAGTCGGCCGTCTCGAGAGTCGGTTCTCGCTCGAGAGCCCATCGCGCCGCTTCGTTGTACCGCTGCCGGAGTCCGTCGACCTGGTCCATCAAGACTCGAGCGGTGCCATCCTTCAAGAAGCGGAGTTCGAGCTTGAACTTGATGTCGGGAAACAAGCCGTTCGAGACCTGAGCGGTGAATGCGCCGTGGCTAAAGTTTGGCTCGTGAACGTGGTACGGCGAGCGCCACCGGTCGCCGTGCTCGACTGCGCGGTCTGCGAGTGCTCGATTGCGTTTGCAGAACCCGGACTGGTCGCACGTCTTGAAGTCGTGTCGCTTGACGGCGTTGGCGGTCGGCAGCGAGTGGATGACGGCGACGAGGACGAGGCAAGCAGTCGCCCACCACGCGAGCCGGGCCGTGCGCTGACCCGGAGAGCGTGACTGTAGCATTCCCAGCCAATCTTAGGGTGTCGTTGCACGCGGCAAGTAGAATAGAGAGAGAGACAGCTAGCCAAGCCGGTTGCTGCATCTCGCTCCGAATCGAGGAGACGCTCTTTCCGCTTGACACAACCTGTAGGCTCGCTTGTTCAGGTCAACGGACAGGAATTAGAGTCGGCGTTGCGAGTGCTTCGCCCCAAGTATGCTCTATTGCTCGCTCGACCACTCCGAGGCCACTATTGCTCTCCCCCACATCGCTCCATGCTCTCGCCTTGCACGGCTCTATACACTCGCTCAATCTGCTCAGGATACTGCTAAAACTGCTTTTTTCGTACTTCAAAGAGGGATGTCGAACCTATCTTACAAGGTAGGGGGCTCGGCCTGCGGAGTCAGGCGGGCTCCATGACGGCGCTTGCCGTCCATGCCTGCGTCCCAATCGACCAGCGCCGAGTGAGCCGTGACGCGGTCTGCGTGCCATCCAGCAGTCAGCGATCCTGCTCTCTCTCACGATCCGATCTCGCTCCGGCCGAGACTGGACTCACTGTCCCAGAGCGTCACCGATCCGAGTTGGCCCCAACGCACGCGCGCTTGGAAGTCGTGACCTTGAGCGATATGCGTGTACAGCAGTCCAAGGATTGCGTCCGACTCTTCCTGCTTCAAGCCAACGATGCGGCGAGAAAAGCCCTGGTTGACGTACAGCGCCTTTTCTCCTGTGACGGGGTGACGGCGCACGAGAGGGTGGATGCTGCGAACCGGCTGGCGCTTGATCGACTCGGCTCCATGCAACTCGGCGGAGCGCTTCGCCTGCTCGAACCCGGAGTGCTCGACCTGGAGCGTCTCGAGGTACTCGCGGAAGGAAGGCGAGAGGCGCTTGTACGCCTTGACTTGGTCCACGAACAAAGTGTCACCACCGTTTTCAGGTGTGTCGAATAGAAACAGCGTCGTCAAGCCAGGAGGCTGCTTTTCGTAGCTGGTGGTGCCGCGATGCTATTGTCAGCGAGTCAAGTAGACCCACTTTGATACGGACGAAATGGCAACACACCTGACGTCCGAATGGATCGTCGTCGTCGAGAGGCGTCCGAGGAACGCCTGCTCGTCCGTGGTGCCTTTGTCCTCCCTCCAAACGAGGTGAAGCTCAGGGTACGCGGCGGGCTGCCCCGAGACGGGATGGATGTGCGGGCGTCCGAAGTACGTCGTCCAGTCTCTATAAAACACAATCACACCGTCAGTGTCTATGTTGGTGGCATGGTCGAGTCGAGCGGATTAAGCCGCAAAGAACGCCAAGCAAGCGGCAACTCACTTGATCCACCATTCCGGTTCGGCATCGACAAACTTCTGCTGGTCGCGGAAGACGACGACTCCGCGCTTGGCGACAAAGAGGGCCAATTGCGCGCGCTCGCGGTCTCCGAGCGCGGTGAGGTCGACGCCCGAAACGATCTCCGACCCAAAGTCGGGAGTGAGGTGACGGATCTCGGCATTCTCGAGGAACGACAGCGGCGTAGGGTCGTTCAGAGCTTTGTGACCGGGGTCGACGTGCTCAAAGGGCTCGAGGGGAGGGAGTTTGAGCGTCGTAGTCCACTCGGGGAGGAAACGGCGGTACTTGTAATCCTCCGGAGCGGCCTCGACAGCCTCGGTCCCCTTGATTTTGAAAGCAGAGAGCTGCTGCTCGACAGTCTGGGTCGTCGTCGTCGTCGCCATAAAGTGCGGATGGTCGTGAAAATGAAGAGACAAAGGCGGCTGGGGAGCACCGGTGCGATAGACTGCCTAGGTTGCTCAGCTGAGCCCCGCTCAGCACGCCAGAGTGGAGGATAATGATTTGCCGGGGCGCGCATGAGCCAATCATGGCGCAACATCGAAGCATGTATATATAGCACCGAACTAGGCATCCGGAGGAGAGCGCGGACGAGTACGCGAGATTGCGCCATCAGGACCCGGGAGTGAGCGTCGCTCCTCCGCCTGGTCGGGAAGATCGCCGACGCCGTGGTGCCCGAGAGAGCAAGATTCGAGCAAGAAACCAGGCGCTGGGCAGACTGGGCATGCTCAGAGCGGCCGAGCAAGGGCTCAAGGGACGAGTGATGAGGTTTCGCTTCTTGACCTCCGTCGTCTCACTGCCGCCAGCTCTTACGCGCGGCCCGTCGACGACAATTGCTGTATGCATGTCGCGTTGCTCCTTCCGCGCTAGTACTTGCCCCGCATCAGCTCGAGGATGGCGAGCGCCGCCGAAATAAAGTTCAGAGCAACTTGAAGACGTGCTCCTCCAGCTGCGGCGGTCATCAAGTCGACGCGACATCTCACTGCTGTTGCAAATGCGATCATAAACCATACGCTACTCGCCATGCTCCTGATCGGTGGCGAGCGCCTTCGCTGTTCCAGCGCTCCGAGGGGATCGGGACTTTTGCTCCGACGCTTCTTTTCCTTCAAATCCGCGTCGCTACAGCATGGCCCATATCGCTGCCCCTGATGTGCTGCCAGTCGAACCCTCTCTCGACATTGTCAACCGACGCGCGGACTCGGATCTCTCCTCGCTCGACGACAAGCTCAAAGATGAGTACGGCGTTCGGAGCGAGACCAGCTCTCTCTACGATCGCGCGTCGGCAGGTCCCCTAGCGCCAAGCGATGTACAGCCGTACACCGCAGGGGCAGCTATCCTGCATTTCCTCCACATCCGCCGGCGTCCGAAGGACTACGATCTCGATGCGGTGAGTCTTCTCTCCGAGCTGTTTTTCGCGGCTTTCCTCACCATCCTCACCATTGCCCACGTCGTCTACAGGTCGCCACACAAGAAAGTGTCTTTGATGGCCCCCTTGCTACGCACTACGTCCCGAACGACAAGTACGAAAACAAGGACGCCTTCGATCCGGCTTTCCGCTGGACGAAGCGAGAAGAGCGCGCCCTACGACGCAAGATCGACCTCAAAATCTTCCTATGGGTGTTAATAATGTTCACGAGCCTTGATGTTGACCGCGGTAACTATTAAATATCATAGCCTTGCCGTATGTTGCTTCGCGCTGACGAAAAGTCGGCGTTTCCAGGCAACATGGCGAACGCCACCGCCGACAACATCCTCCACGATCTCAAGCTTACCCAGGGCGACTACAACCTCGGCAATACACTCTCGAAGCTAGGCTTCCTTATCGCGGAGCTTCCGTCGCAGATGATAGGCAAGAAGCTCGGCGTCGACATTTGGCTGCCGATGCAGGTCGTCCTCTTTTCGATCTTGTAAGCAAGCCTCTTCCCTACGCCAACTTCATAACATGATGCTAACCCTCTCTTACAGGTCCTTCGCCCAATTCTGGATGAAGGGGAGGACCTCGTTCCTCGCCTTCCGATTCTTCATCGCGCTCGGCCAAGGCGGTTTCATTCCCGACTGCATCCTCTTCTTGTCCTACTTCTACACGTCTTACGAACTCCCGATTCGACTCGCCGTCTTCTGGTGCATCAACTACTTCGCCTCGCTGCTCACGGCCTTTATGGCGGTCGGCTTGTTGAAGCTTCGCGGCACGCTCGGTTACGCCGGATGGCAATGGTGAGTCGGCTCATCGCGCCGACGGACCGGGTCACCCCGCTGACAGATTCTGCTTCTGCACTACAGGATGTTCCTTATCGAGGGCCTCCTCACCGCCGTCGTCGGCTTGGCTTCCTTCTTCCTCTTGCCGGCCGGTCCGTCCCAGACCAAGTCGTGGTGGCGTCCCAAGGGTTACTTCACCGACCGTGAAGTCAAGATCATCGTCAACAAGGTTGTCCGCGACGACCCGTCCAAGGCGACCATGCACAACCGGCAGGCGCTCACTCCCGGCTTGCTCTGGAAGTCGCTCAAGGATTACGACCTCTGGCCGATGTACCTCATTGGACTCACCTTCGGAATTCCGGGCGTCCCTCTCAGCTTGTACGTGGCTCGAAGATCGACTCGTGTGAGCTAAGGCCAAGACTGATCCCGTTCGCGATTTGCAGCTACTTCCAAATCTCGATGAAGCGGCTCGGCTTCTCGACGGTCAAAGCCAACCTGCTCAGCGTGCCGAACACGGTCTGGTCCATGTTCAACCTGATCCTCTTGACCGCCGCCACCGAGGTCTTCCAGAACCGCTGGTTCCTCTGCTCGCTCGAGAACTGGTGGTGGCTCGCGCCCTTTGTCGCCTTGATCGCTCTGCCGGACCCGATCTCGCCGTGGACGTACTTTGCGCTCGCCACCGTCATCCTCTCGTTCCCGGTCAGTTTTGATCTCTCGAAGCTGTCTCGGGCTCGCGCTGACAGATTTGGACGATCTGCAGTACGCACACGCGGCGCAAGTCGGCTGGGCATCTCGCAATGCGGGATCTGTTCGTACTCGCACTGTCTCGGCCTCCGTCTACAACATGGCGGTACAGACGTCGAGCATCATCGGAGCCAACAGTGCGTCCCTTCCGTGCTTGACCTCGTCTTCTTCGTCTTCCTCCCATGCTGACTCCCAAAACACGTTGTAGTCTACCAAGCGAGCGACGCTCCGCGATACAAGAAGGGAAACTCCATTCTTCTCGGCATCACCGCGCTCAACCTCATCGTGATTTGTAAGTGTTCTCGTCCGCGACGCGAGCACCGGCCCGAGCTGACCGCGGGTCTCTCTACAACCAGATCCGGGCGTGGGCTTCTACTACAAATGGCGCAATGCGCAAAAGGCGAAGAAATGGAACGCTCTTTCGACGGAAGGCAAGCGCGAATGTGAGACCGCCTTTGCTCTGAGATTGCTCATCAGGGAATGCAAGCGACTGAATTGGCTCTCCTCACGTCCACAGATCTCGCCACTACGAAGGACGACGGGTGCAAGCGACTCGACTTCCGGTTCGCCTACTAGACTCGGTGATTGGATCGTGTTTCCGTAGATGGTGGATAGAATGGTCAGGCATTTCAGTACCGCGTTTGTATTCAAAGGCCGATCCGACAACGCACCTTCTCGCTCTTCCGTCTCCGGCCCTCTTTCTCCCACTCGTGCTCCAGATGCTCTTTGAGCTTGGGTAATGTCGCAAAACTCGCGTGAGGAGGATAGGTCGAGACGAGATCGGTCTTGAGAAGCGCTTCGTAATGCTTCGGGTCCCGCTGCGGTATCGTAGGAAGGCACCGCTCAGCTCAGGTGAGAGAGAGAGGCCGAGCTCTCGAAGAACGCGCACCAAGGGGTTCTTGCCGGCTTCGATTTCTGCGATGACATCGGAGAGGTGGAGAAAGTAACCGAGGGTCGGATGGAAGGAGTTCCAGTGCCTGCAGAGGATGGAAGTAGTCTTGCTGTCAGTGGCGCCGTCGGCAGATACTGGAAGTCAAAGAAACGGCGTCACCGTCGTTAGACGTACTTTTTGTTCTTCAGCTTAGGCGAGAGGAAGTCGGTTGATATGACATGCAGGTGGACGTGCCGCATCGATTCGACCTGCGCGGGAGGTGATCGACGATTCAGAGACCGCTGCGACGTTGTCTTTCCAGAAGTTTCGACACTTACGGCGTGAAAGCCTGCCTGCACACCCCAGCTCCACCCATACTCCTTCTCCATCTCGTCGCGGATCATGTCCTGTGGGATCAGCTTGCTTCCGTCAGCGCGCGCATGCGAGAAGATCAGGCGGACTAGCGATCTGGCTTCGCACGCACCTTGACTTCCTCGGCCTGACTCTGAAGCTCCTTAAGCACTTGCAGCGCGTGTGGCGACTTGAGCAGCTGAGAAAGTGACGAGAGTGCCGGACCTGAAAGCGTGGATCCGTCCTCGAGCTCGAACGGCTCTCGAGCTGTGGCGCATCCGGTACAGCCTAGAGAAGGTCAGCGACTTGAGCGACTTGTGGGGTGTAAAAGCCAGGAGCGACGCACGCAGGATGAGCAGGTGAAACTAGAGGGTGCAGACGACAAGTCAGTCACCGTCCGGCGGGTGGCGCACATGCGCAATCTTGACGCACTTTTGCCTTTTCGAAGCCGTCAAATATCGTTGTCCTGCAGCAGTCGTGCAGGTCAGCTTTGCTTGGTGTACCATATCACTCGGCCCGCGCTGGACATGAAATCTCCGGCGGCAGACGAAACGGCGAAGCGAAAGCAGGAGATTGTACGGGCAGCGAAGGCATAGTCGCCGACGATCATAGCAGTTGCGTCGATCCTGTATTCCCAGGTTCATCTTCGACGGTATACAGCTCGCCTGACGCGACGTCGAGACCCTCCGACTCACGTTTTGCGGGTCGCGGCGACGAAAACGCCTGGGGGCAACTCCCTTTCTGGCCTTTTGAGGCGGGCATAGTCCTCCAGCACCTTGTTCCACGACATCTTGGCAAGTCCAGCCGTCTCGTGCGGCGACTGGAAAGGGATGAAGCGCGCTCGGAGCGAAGTGGGGTCGAAAGTCGGCTGGGGTGGTGAGCGCGCTGTTGGCGGGTTGCTGGAGCGTTTGGCGGCCGAGGCAGGAGTGTAAGTTGGTGGTGGTCTTGGTCGAGGACGAACAGAGCGGATCAACCCCCGGCGAGAGGACATGGGCGAGGACAAGGACCGAGCTAACATTTTTTTCGCTCTCATCGCTTGTCTCGACAAACTCAGGAGTACGGCTCGTCCAGCACAGCGGGAGAATAACGACATATGTATGCAGGGGAACGGAGCGAACGACAAAGAAGGAGCTGCAGGATGCGGTGTGACAAAAATCTAGGTCTATTTATAAAGGAGCTCGAGAGGGATTCCACGGTCTATGTGCTGGGAAGGGAGCTGCATCTGGATGATATGATACTGGCGCAAGGCTTTTATGCGAGCAAGGCGAGCGCAAAGATGGCGAATGAGCCGAGAACACCAGCTTGAATCGGTGCGATGGGAAGAGGCAACCGAATCGCTCGGTCGGCCCCGGAGGATGCGGTGAGACTGACAACACGCAAAAGATCAGGTCAACACGCATGAGAAAGGTGAGGATTCGCAAGGTGAACAGATGCTCACGTCGGTGCGCTGCCGTTGCTGGTCACCTTGACGGTCAGGATGGCAACGATACCGTCCGTGGCGACGCCGTGGTTGATCTCGCTCGTGGAGACGTTGGCGTAGTAGCCCGGCCCGGACGCGTTGCGATACGTCGTCTCAAAGGTGCGGTTCGTAAGCGGCGACTTGGTCCCGCCCGACACGATCGCGCGGCGGACAACCTCGTCGCGTCCCTTGTCGTAGCTGTCAACACGGCGAAGACCGGTGAGCGAATCCGGAGGGGGAGGCTGGCCTAAACGCTCGAGAACGCACCCGTTGGGAACAATGTCGTGCTGCAAGGTGAGGTTGTACTCCTCGGATGCGGCGAGGAACCACGCTCCAGAGTTGGCCTCGGTGCCGTTCTGACGCCAGACGCGGTAGTGGAAACCGCCGTCGAACGTCTCGCGACAGGTTCCGAAAGCAGGATCGCCAAAGTTCTCGCGCAGCAAGGTCGTTTGGTTGTCTGGGCGTTTGAACAACGGTCAGCTTTCTCTGGGCGCTGCCACCCACTCGGAGGAGTAGACTCACGCATTCCGTTGCCATCGCCCAAGTTGGCCGCCTGGCGCAATCCTCCCGTCTGACCCAAGCACTCTCCGCTGAACTGCAGGGATTGGGAATAGTCGAAGAATCCCTCGTCGAACATCAGGACGCCGTCGGATTCGGCCGAGATGACCACATTGATGGGTTCGCCGAGACCGGCAGGGTACGTATTGCGGGCTTCCTGTCGAGGCGGATCCTCACAAAACGTCAGAGACGGTCTCCGCGTACGTAGAGAAACCAACGAGGGGAGCGTGCTCACGGTCAACCACTTTCCACCGTTGCTCGTCGGATTGTAATAGCCGTCCTCCCAGGTCGGCGATGCTCGCTTCTCGACGAGGTTAACCGGGTTCGCGAGTACCGTCGTCGCCGTCAGCGTGAGCGCCAGTACGCACACAACGGAGCTGGAGAGCCTCGAGCGTGGCATCGATCGATGACGGCGGTGGCGGTGTAAAAACGACGAGGAGTTGGATGGACCCTGTCCTTGCGACTGGGTGATGGCTGGTGACAGCAAAATAGCGAGATAAGAAGGGTCTATAGAGCGGGTGGCGAAAGCGAGACGATGGCGCTCGAGAGAGCTCAGTGAGATTGAACGCATTCGGCCGGCCGAACGGACGAGACCGAGCAGCAGGTTTTAATGCTCTCGAAACAACATGCATCTCCTGAGTAAGCACGCTAGTCTACGCGCAAGTCATAGTCCGGGAATCGACTTGGTCCGGATACTATACTCGATCGGCCGCGTTTCGAGATTTTCGGAAAGCGAGTTCGAAACAGCTTGAAATACAACAGACGACGTGCTCCGGTCTCCGCCCCTACGGTCATCCTTGCAACGACTTGTACACCTCTGCTTCGGCCGTGATCCAAGGAACGATCGTCCTCGGGTCGTTGAACGGGAACGACTGCGAGAGGATCATGGTCGCGATCCCCGAAGTCGGGTCGACTTGCCAGTAATTGTTGCACAGGCCGGCCCACCACACCGAACCGGCTTTGCGCCCGTGCGGGAGGTCGTCGTGCAAGATCTGGAAGGAGAGTCCCCAGCCCTTTTTGACGCCCGGCATCATCTCAATCGAGTGGGTGAGCTCGGGAGTCGCGGCGGGGATTTTGCGCTCCATCGGGTCGGCGCCACTGAAGGAGCGGACGTCGCCCAGGTGGTCTTGCAACATCTGCTGGACCGTCTCGGCCTTGAGGATCCGCGTCCCGTTCGCGCCGACGCCGTCATTCATCAGGATGGAGACGCACTTCAAGTACGACTCGATCGAGCCGATGCATCCCGCGCCGGCCGAGTCGAACGACGACTTGTAGGTAAAGTCGAGGTGTTTGCGGACGGTCATGGTGCCGTCCTCGCCGCGCTGGTGCATCGCGACGAGGCGGTCCTTGTTCTGCGGGAGGAGTCCAAACTCGATGTCGTCGGCGCCGAGGGGCTCAAAGACGTGCTTCTTGCAGTACGCGCCCAGAGTCATGCCGGTGACCTTTTCGAGGTAGATACCGGCCCAGTCGATGTTGACCTGGGCGGACAACACAGGTCAGTTTCAACTGCGGGAAGTATTGTGCGCGCGCCGCCGAGACGAGCCTCACTCCATAGTTCCAGTCCTCGCCAGGCTGTGCAATCAACGGTGACGTGATGCCCTCCAGCGTGCCGGAAAACTCGTCGATGCCCGCCCTTTCCGACCAGCGTTTCAGTTCCGGCTCGAAAAACGTGTAGCCGAACCCGGCCGTGTGCGTCAACAGGTGGCGGAGCGTGATCGGCTTGTTGGGTTTGCTCCCGTCTGCCAAGGTCGCAGCAGCAACCTGAGGTACCTTGTCGCCAACGTGGTCGTCGAGCGAGATCTTGCCCTGCTCGACGAGTTGCATCACGGCGATGGTTGCGATGGCCTTGGTGCAGCTGTACAGGCAGTAAAGCGAGTCGGGTTTGGCGGGCCGGCTGTGGTTGCCGAGCTCTTCGTAGCCGCTGGCGACCTGCGCAATAGAAGCAGGGTCAGCGGCCATCGGGGAGGGAGTAAAACAGGGCGGGACTCACGTTCACGAGGATCTTGCCGCTGCGGTCGATCGCCGCAAAGGTGCAGCCGACCGGTCCACCAGAGCTCTATGCGCATGTCATGACGAGGTCCCCGCACGGTCAGAGAGCACAATATTGGCGCGAGCGGGGAGAGGAAACACACGGTAGCATCGTCGAGGATCTTTTTGACGCGCGTTTCGAGGTCGGACATGTTGGGGGATGTGGTTGGGTAGCTCAGGGTCAGGCAGCAGCAAGAAGCGGAGACAAGCAGCGAGAGGTGGGGCAACTTCAACCCCCTTTCCGAGTTCGAGCGGGCGTGTGTGGGGATGGCCGCCATCAAAAGCAGTGGTGCTTGGCCGCGCAGAGCGCTCGTCGTGAGCAGCATTACTCCTTTTGACACGTCCTTGGGGATTCGCGACGTCGCATCGTGCGGTCTGGTGGCGCAGCGAGCACGAGTCTCGACGAAGCTCCGGCGGCTGTTCGGGGGGCTGTAACGGGAACGCTGTAGTCGGAGCGTGTCAGGGCGATGAAAAGCTCTGAACTAGTGCTGTCCAAGCGACTGTGCGTCCGAAGGCTCTGCGGCGAGCGTATAGCTCGAGTCCAAGGGCTGCATTCAAATTGAAGCGATGAGAACCGCAGCGGACTCGCGCTGTCACTCACTCTACGCACACGTGCAGCCTGGCACACGTGCAGACGAGGCCACTCAAAGAGGACGCTCTCGACCGGCAGCTTTGTCGTCCGGAACCTGGTCTGCGCCCCGAAGCAAGCGAACCAACAATGGCCTCCACCGCCGCCGACCGCAGAGGTCACGTCCGCGGAGAGTCGATCGCACAGAAACGCGCAGGGCGAGGCATAGGCGCAGCAGCAGGAGCAACATCTACACCAGCCAGGAGCGGCGGGGCGGCAGGAGGGGGATCCGGACTCTTCGATGACCCCTCGTCAGCTGCAAGTGGGGCACGCACCTCTCCCGGTCAGTCGCCTATAGCGCGAATCTTGTTGGTTTGGATGTCCGATCTGATGCCCTCCAGCAGGCACCTCCTTCTCGATCCCGCCCCGCCTCGCGTACCGCCTCCTGGCGTGCTGCGTCGTCGCCCTCGTCGTCCTCCAGGTCGTGCCCGCCCTCTTCTCCTCGTCAGCGCAAAAGACCATCACCGCCCAGGCACGGCATCGCAAAGCCCTCATGGCCGGAGCAGGAGAGAGCTGGATCCTCCCGCGCAAATGGAGGGGGATCGAACCGGGCGACGGACCCGCGACCTTGAACGGCGAAACGCTGCCCGACTGCAAGCGGGTCCTCCTGTACCGCTTCGAGGGCACTCACGGCTTCTCGTCCGAAGTCATGCACTACCTCCGCGCCGGCGTCATCGCTCAGAAACTCGGCTACACCCTCCTGGCGGACGACTCGGGGTGGAACTACGGCGCCCTGTCCGACTACTTCCTCCCTCGTTTGATCCACTGCCGACCCCCCGCGGATTGGTTCTCGACCGATTTGGCGACTCGGCTCGGCGCGCGGAGATGGCAGGGCAAGGATCGCGTATGGGTCAGCAGGGAGATGGAGCGCGAGATGGACCAGTGGATCCGGTGAGTCGCACGCCTTGTACACGTCTCGCTGGCGGGCTTTCTCTTTTTGGTCCGTAGCATCTGACTCGTCCTGCTTGTCGGTCTCACAGCGATGAGATGCTTGACCCCTCGATGGTGGACGAGCTGCGATCCCGCCAGCACGGCCGGATCCTGCCCGAGGGCGAAACGCTCCCCATCGCGTTCGAGGACGTCTTTGCCGACTTTGCTTCGACCCTCAAAGAAGTCTGGCGGCCAAACGCGCAGGTCAGTAACCCCCGCATGCGCTCCTGGAGGATGGAGACTGACAGCATGCAAGTCTCCTCTTCCGCCCAGCTCGCCCTGCTCGTCCGCCAGCAACGCCTCGAACTCGGACTCGGCGGCGGCGCCCTCCGGCATCGCAAGAACTCGCCGACTTTTGGTGGTCGCAATCGGAGGATCGGAGACGGTGGTGGTGGTGGTGGTCGTCGTGCGGTCGACTCGCAGCAACAAGACGATGAAGACGCCGAGTGGGAGATGAACGTCGCCGAGCGGTCGGACCGGGGTCCCGTCGTCGGCGTCCACCTCGTCGGTCGACGACCGCGCACGGACCTGTCCGTGTATGGGATCTCGAACGGCGTCGTCGCGGGCGACCTCGAAGTCGTGTACGAAGGCGCCGCGAACGCCCTTCGCCGATTGACCCACTCGTCGATCACCTCGCCGGGCTACTCGCGCTCGCGACCCAACATTTTCCCCCCGACGGCGACCCCGACCCTCGTCGCGTTGACCAACAACGAGACCCTCTTTTCGGTCTTTACTTCTTCCCAGTCGAGCCTGTCCGAGTACAACATTGTCCGGACTTCGCCGCCGCCGTTTGACGAACTGCGCCAATTCAACGAGATCCTCCGACTCGAGGTGACGCCCGATTTGCAACCTCCCAAGGGGAACGCGAACAAGCTCTTGCGCGAGTGGGACCAACAGATCTGGAACGACGATGTCCCGCGCGAGCTCAAGGTCTTGTTGACGAGGTACTTTGTCCGCGACTTGATCGTCATGGCCCAGCACGCCGACGCTTTCGTCGTCTCTGGTGTGTCTGCCCTCCATCTCTACTCCCGAGTGTCCTCAAGCGAATCTCGTCCTCGTAGTCTTGGGTCTCTAACAGGCTTTGATCTTTTGGCGCTGGCTCGCTTCCTGCGCCCCCTCCAGGCGCTTCTCCAACCGGCCGACTGGCGATCCTCCTCTCGGGCGAAGACGGCGCGATCGGCCCTCGCGACCTCAATGGCGGATCTTTCGGCGGACGAGTCCGGAGCGTGGACGGGTGGTGGAGTCCGACGGCACGCGCTGGTAGCGTGTTTGGAGCACCATGACGACTTAGTCTCGCACACTTTACACGCAATCAAAGCATAGCCTGTTTGGTGGCTTTGCCTTGCGAGACGACTGGCCTCAGCTGATGACGAAGCGCAGAGAAAGCGCTGGCTGGATTGCGCGCTGGGAGAGAATGCGACTGCAAGGGGAATGTTACTGCGAGCTGCTAAGAGTGTTTAGATCCTACAACAACCGGAGGGAGAAGAAGGGGAAGAAGTCTTTCGAGAAGAAGCGAGACGAATAAGTGAACGCGCTACCACGCCTGCTGCGGGTTTGCCTTGTATTCGTCGTACAAGGCGCGGTTGAAGAAGCTAATCTCGGATTCGTTCTCTGTGCAAGGACGTGCGGAAGCGTCAATTACGAATGCCCTTGCAGGGAGGGGGGGGGGAGAAGGATGGTAACTGACCGATTCCGACAGAGGCGAGCGTTGCGTTGTCGTCGTCGAGGATGTCGTCGTCCGTTTCGTGGTTGATGATAAGGTCCATGGTCTGATAAAGTAGAAGGATCAGTTTGACTCCGGATAGCGATTGCGCGACGACAGAGGGCGGACCTTGTGGCCGTGAGCGCGAGTGTACAACTTGAGCGTGTCTGCAAAACGCAACGAGGTCGGCTTTCGGCTACGACCGCGGACCGAGAGGAATAGCCACACACCGAGCTCGCATGTCCGGTACGGTTTGAAGCCCGGCGCCGTCTTGACCTCTGTGACGGCGGGTTGGATCCGGTTGGATCAGTAAACTCGAGGGAAGCAACTCTCGAGAGCGAGTTCACCGAGACTCACGCTCGCGGCAGAGATCCTTGAGCTGTCCGACCGTCATCTTGGTGGCGTCCACATGGGGCAGCAAGAGGTTCTTGGTGGTGCGGAAGGTGAACGACTTGATGATGCGGACGGTGAGGAAGCAGTCGGTCAACGGGCGCAGCGTGTTGGTCAGCGCGTCGTCGAAGTCGCCGCTACTTGCGCCTGCGTCGTTCAAAGTCGCCATCTCGTCCTATAGCGCGTAGCGGGTGACTGGGCAGAGGCGACTCGTGCTTTTCACGCCCATCTCGTCTCCCTGCTCTTTCCTCCCGCACTTCACTCCAGTCTCCGTACATGCTGCTATGACCAGTCAGGCTTTCTCCTACTCAGGGCTACGACTCGCGCTCCGACCTCGCAACGACTGCTGCGTGCGTGCTCACGCTCCGGCCGGACACGGGCTGCGGAGGCGCCTTGCCCTCGACGCAGGTCCGGATCGCACGTACGGGTCAAAAGTTGAAGCGCTGGCCCGACGGACGCACGCTGTCCCCGCTGCGTCTGAGAAGGGGACGCAGGACCTTCGCTCGTTCTGCCGAACGATCGATCGATCGACGAACGCCAGCGCCCACTGCACAGGGCTCTCTTCTTTGAGTACGGACCTCTCGCGGACTATAATCGGTAATCGCGGACAAGCTCTTTGTTCTCGGACGACGAGTTTGAGACCCCCGTCCTTCCACATGACATTCCCGTTCATCTGATCGCTCCGGCAAAACGATGGCACCGGACTGTACGACCCGGGCCGTACGCAAGAGGAGCGTGCTCAGCGGGTATAAGAGCGACTTCTCCCGCTGTTCCTCGCTCTGCTTTGTGCGTCAGACGTACCCCTCTGCTCGAAAGCTGTGGCTCCGCTTTCGCATTCAACGCTTTCGCATCCGACTCAGCGGAACCGCACTCGACCGATCCGCGCGCAAGGCATACATCAAGAATTGACGAACGACTTTCGTCTCGTTGAGCCAAAGTCTCTACTATGCGGGCCCCGACGGCTTCGTTCCTTGCTCTCAGCGCAGCTTCCGCCGCCTTCGCAGCGGTCGTCCCTCGCTGGCAACATGCGCTCTCTTGCCACGACCTCTGGGATGCTGCACCTGCCATGCTCCCCGATCTCGAAGTCTACGTCGCCGAGGACGTTCCTGGTGAGTTTGTGCATCGCGTTCGCTGAAGCTTTCGCATTGCCAAGTCGCCCTTGCTCTTTTGATCGCTTCCGTTGTCACGCCCTTATACCCAGCTGACGCGGCCGTGCCTCTCGACAGCCGGCACGAACTTCACTACACCCTACATGACGGCTTCGTACCCTTCGCCTGTCCCCGACATGCCGGCGGTTTGCCGTTTCGGAGCGTACATCCACACGAGCAACATGTGCGTTCCTTTCCGGCTTCGAAGCACCTTGGGAGAGCTTATCAGATTGACCTGGTCATACCACATGATGCAGCTCCAAGGTCCAGTTCGAAGTCTGGCTGCCGGACGAATGGAGCGGCCGCTTTGCCGTCGTTGGTAACGGCGGAGACGGTGAGTCGCGAGGTTTTTCGAATCCGCGCGTGATAGTGAACTGACTACTCCTGCGTTGGTAGCCGGCGGAGTGAACTATCCCGACATGTGGGCGCCAACTGCGAGGTACCAGGTATGCGAAGCGGCAAGATCTCGAGATTGCTTACTGACTCTCAGTCCTCCGTCGACAACGTTTCAGATGACTGTCGCTAGTACCGACACCGGTCACAACAACTCCGGATTGGACAGCGCATTCGGCATCAACAACGACGAGTCGCTGATCGACTTTGGCCACCGCGCCGTGCACCTCA
Source organism: Rhodotorula sp. M30-05A-2 (assembly GCA_023628275.1). Lineage (NCBI taxonomy): Eukaryota > Fungi > Basidiomycota > Microbotryomycetes > Sporidiobolales > Sporidiobolaceae > Rhodotorula > Rhodotorula sp. M30-05A-2. The sequence continues at coordinate 17,708 of JAMALC010000163.1, read as the reverse complement.
CCACTGTTTACAGCAAGAAGGTGCTCGAGGCGAGTCCAGATGATTGATGCTCGCATGCGCACCGATTAAGCTCTTACTGACTGAATACCATCACATAGGCGTACCACGGTCAGGCTCAGAAGAGCTCCTATTGGCTCGGCTGCTCTTCGGGCGGCAAGCAAGGACTCAAAGAAGTTCAGATGTACCCCGAAGACTTTGACGGCGTCATCGCGGGAGCTTCGGCAAACTACTGGGAGGCCCTCAACGTTCAGGTGCGTGTCAGAGTCCGCCGACGTCCGCAACAGTCTGGATTGGAGAAGCTGACCGCCTGTTCGGCTACTTTCCCTTCTTGCGCTTGCCCGACGCATTTTTCCCCATCCGTCCTCATCATTCGGCTTGCATCCTTGCGAATACATACGCTGAACCTCGCTTCGTCATCTCACGTTCCGCTCTGCGGCGTTCTCTCTCTGCGCATCTGCGCCACTCCGCACGCTTCGCCATGACCCTCTCGTCCCTTGTGCTGATCACAGATGTACCGCGTCAATGCCATCGTCAACACGCCTAATACCAGCAGGCATCTCAGCGCGAGTGACTACGCTATGATCGGACCGCTTGTCATGAGCCAATGCGACGGACTCGACGGAGTCGAGGACGGCTACATTACCAACCCGACGTTGTGCAAACCCGACCTCTCATCGCTCTCTTGCGCCATGCCGTACGCGAACCAGTCGGCGTGCCTACTCCCCGAGCAGATCGAGACAATGTACACGATCTGGGGCACGTTTGTGACGCAGACGGATGCGGGCTTCCCCAAGGGCACCTTCGTCTTCCCCGGTTTCATGCCGGGCGCCGAAGGAAGTCCCCAGTTCCTCGTGACTGGAGTTCCATTCGGACCCGGCCCTTCATGGCTACAGTTCCAAGCAAGTGACAATATCTCTGAGCCTTGCCCGATTCCCGCACTCATTTACCTGACTTTCTGCCTTCAGATTCTCAATCAGACAGACCCGAACGATCAGCTCCCGGCCCTGAACCAGTCCGAGATTGAGCAGCTGTACAAGATTGGCATCGAAACTAACCCGGGCCAGACGACTGCGGCCGATCCGAACATTGAGCCGTTCCTCAAGCACGGCAAACTCCTCACTTACGTCGGTCTGGCCGACGCTGGCATCCCTCCCGGCACCACGCTACACTACCGCGAGGAGGTCTACAAAGCGCTCGGCTACCCGGACAACTTGGATGACTCGTTCAGGACCTTTACCGGTGCGCCTGCGTTTTTTTACCTTCCCGAAGGTGTTCCTCTCACGCTTCCGCTGACCACGTCTCGCTCGGTTTGCTGCTTTACAGTTCCAGGAATGGCTCACTGTGCTGGTGGGCCGGGACCGAACAGCTTTGGAGGCCCTTGGCAACGACAGGACGTGCTTGGCGGTGCCGCACAGTCTCTCACGTTTGACAAGGAGCACGATATGTTGCTTGCCATGATTGACTGGGTGGAGAACGGCAATGCACCCGACGAGATCATTGCGGTCAAGTACAAGAACGATAACAAGAGGGAAGGCGTTGCGTTCACTCGTCCGCTGTGCCCGTGAGTGCTTTCTCTTTTCAACGCTGCAGGGTTCGCCGGTCCTGACTCGCGACTGCGACTGCAGCTACCCGCAATTTGCGCGTTATCTTGGCGGCGACGAGACTCAAGCCTCGAGCTTCAAGTGTGCAGCTGGCGCCTGGTAAATGTACGGAGGCAGTGCTCTCGCCACCATGTTCAAACCTCGCACTGACACCCTCGGACCACATCGACCGTTACAGACATCCGCCTGTTACCACCGAGTTCTCCTGCTCTGGGCAAGCGTCTGGTCAGACCATCTCCACTCCTCCAGCACGCTCTCCTCCGTCCGCCCCTACAATTTTCCCGTTTCTGTTTCCTGCGCCCGTCTTTTTGTTTCCTTTGGACCCGTTCTCCACCCGTCTAGTCTCACGTAGTTACGACAACTGTCATACAGTGGCAACAACCGTCTACTGCTCCAACTGACTCTGCGTAAGAAGACCTTGTCGGTGTCGCTCTGCCGGTCCCGGCGTCTGACTTTCGCAGGTACATGTCGCCAGCCTTCCTTGCAGCGGCGAACACTCAATGTCGCGCAAGTTCTCGGTTCCGTTATCATGGCCCCTGTCCTGAAGTGTCTCTGGAGTGTATGAAGTGCTCCGTGCTCAAAGAGCGGAAGAGGGAAAAGAATCGGGCAGTCCTCTCCAAAACTTTTTGTCCTCCGTCCTTTTCTCTGGTCAATACGGGTTTCCGGTCTCTAGGCGATCTATCTGCGACCAGTCTCCATCAATCTGCTGCAAATCTCTCAGAGGGTCGCGTTCCGCAGAGCCGGCGGTTTGCCACAGCTCGGTGCCAAACGCTTCGCTTCTTCTGACATCGCAGCATTTTGGCGCTGGCTTGCGAGTGCTAGCCATCTCTCCTTCGACGATGATTGTCCGCCACAGACCCACCGCATTCGGCGGCTTTCCCCGGGATGCTGGTCCGGGGGACTCCGGTTCACCTTTACAGGCGGAGGCGTCCGTCAGCGCATCGTCAAAGTCGCCGCTGTTTGCCTTTGCGCCGCTCGAGAGAATTGTTCGAGCCGTCATTGGCTGATCTGTCGAGTGCGTATAGAGGGAGATGAGGAGCCTCATCCGCCATGCAGTGCTTTTCCGCCATCTCAGCTGTTCCTCTCCGCTTTCTCCCGCGTCTCCCTTCAGTCTCCGTACAGGCTGCGCTGTCCTCAATGAAAGTCGTCAAGGTATCGCTGCCCGAGGCTTCGACTCGCGCTTCGAAGCCCAGGTGACTTTGCGTGCGCGGTCGCCTCAAGCTGGACAGACATGCTGCCCTCCCGTCCTGATCACGACACACACCGACGGAGAGGCGCGGATGGACGCAAGATGTACGGAAAGCGCTGCGAGTCTTCAGCGCCACTGCTCAGCCTACAGGTCAAATGATTGCTCCACCGGGCGCTCTTCCGCCTCCACTCGAGTCGCATGCGCACATACGGCCGGCGCAACGCACCCACTTCTCGAGACTTGCACGCCGACATTCCTCTTGTGCATGCTGGATCCTTCGCATGGACCTGCGCTCGGTCGGCGGATGCTGAGGGCCCACTTCGAACTCGCGTGCACGCCGCCGGACCGATCACAGCTTTTGAACTCCTCCACTTCGATCACGCTAATCGGCTACTGTTCGCAGCTGCCGCGGAGCCGCGGCTCCCCTGCTGAACCGTTTACCCGCAGAAACAAAGACCGACTGCAGAGCTTTACCCGGTCACCGGACGTCGAAATCTGACTATCGTTGGAGAACTGATCCGCAATGCGGGGACGAACTCGCTGTTTCTGTGGTGCACAGCGGGGATCTGCATCTAAAGTGTGGTCCCCGCTTTCCTGTTCGTGCAGCTTCTCTCTGCTCCATCCCTGTTCATACCGCTGCAGGAGCTATGCGCACTCCGACGGTTTCGCTCCTGGCTCTCAGCGCGGCTTCCGCCAGCCTCGCGGCGGTCGTCCCTCGCTGGCAACATGCGCTCTCTTGCAGCGACCTTTGGGATGCCGCGCCCAAAATGCTGGCAAATCTTGAAGTCTACGTCGCCGAGGATATTCCTGGTGAGTCTTACATTCATGCCCTGATGAGCATTCCCTTCTGTGCTCCTTCTTTGCGAAATGAGCCTTCGATGTCGCACTCCTCCACCTTACTGACGCGGTACGTTACACTCGACAGCCGGTACCAACTTCACTACGCCGTATGCGACGGCGTCGTACCCTTCGCCCGTTCCCGACATGCCGGCCGTCTGCCGCTTTGGAGCGTACATCCACACGAGCAACATGTGCGATGCTCTCGAAGCGCCTTGCGAGAGCTTCTCAGACTGACCTGGTCATACCACATGATGCAGCTCCAAGGTTCAGTTCGAAGTCTGGCTGCCGGACGATTGGAGCGGCCGCTTCGCCGTCGTCGGCAACGGCGGAGACGGTGAGTGGCAAAATGAGGAATTTGGTCTTGCACCCTCTTCGCTCGGCTAAAACGATTCATGTCGACAGGGGGCGGCGTAAACTTTCCCGACATGTGGGCGCCAGCGTCGAGGTACCAGGTACATCAAGCGTTGGGATCTCGGGAAATCCGAAAGATGCTTACTTGTTTTCGTTCCTCTCTCCGTGCTGTCCAGATGGCTGTTGCCAGTACCGACACGGGACACAACAATTCTGGACTCGACAGCGCATTCGGTATCAACAATGACGAGTCGCTGATCGACTTTGGCTACCGCGCCGTGCACCTGACGACCGTGTACAGCAAGAAGGTTCTCGAGGCGAGTTTTGGACGAGCGGCTACTTGCTAGCGGAGGGGTTCAAGCTTTGACTGATCATATCCCGTACACAGGTGTACTACGGCAAGGCTCAGAAGAGCTCCTACTGGCTCGGCTGCTCTTCGGGCGGCAAGCAAGGACTCAAGGAGGCGCAGATGTACCCCGAGGACTTTGACGGCGTCATTGCCGGAGCTGCTGCGCAATACTGGGAGGCCCTCAATGCGCAGGTGCGTGCCCGAGTTCGGGAATTGTTGACTTCGAGAAGCTGACCGCCATTCCGATGACTTCCCTTCCTCCGCTTGCCCGACCCGACTTTCTCATCCGCCCTTGTCCCTCGACGTGCATCTTGTACATCCTATCCCCGCTCCTGTCTGTCAACCCATCGGCTCTGTGAACTTGCTCTCTACCCCTTCTACGCCATTTCGCAAACACTTCGCCATGGCCTTCTCATCTCGCAAACACGGCAGACTTACCGTGTCAACGCCATCGTCAACCCGGTCAACACCAGCCGGCATCTCGGACCGAGTGACTACGCCAAGATCGGAGCGCTCGTCATGAACCAGTGCGATGGGCTCGACGGCGTCGAGGACGGCTACATCACCAACCCTGCTTTGTGCAAACCCGACCTTTCGTCGCTCTCCTGCGCCGTGCCGTACGCAAACCAATCCGCATGCTTGCGCCCAGAGCAGATCGATACGATGTACACGATCTGGGGCACATTCGTCACGCAGACGGATGCCGGCTTCCCCAAGGGCTCTTTCGTCTTCCCCGGTTTCGAGCCGGGCGCAGAATCGGATCCCCAATTCTCCGTTACGGGAGTCCCGTTCGGACCCGCGCCTACGTGGCTGCAGTTCCAAGTACGCCGATTCCTCCCAGCCTCGTCTGATAAGCTCGTTTGAATCCCTGACCCGCGCCGCCTACAGATTCTCAACCAGACCGACCCGAACGCCGTGCTTCCGACGCTGAATCAGAGCGAGCTCGAGCGTCTCTACAAGATTGGCGTCGAGACCGACCCGGGCCGTCCGACGGCGGGCGATCCGGACATTCAGCCGTTCCTCAAGCACGGCAAGCTCCTCACCTACGTCGGTCTGGCCGACGCATTGATCCCCGCGGGCAGCACGCTCCACTACCGAGAGGAAGTTTATAAGGCGCTGGGCTACCCGGACAACTTGGACGACTCGTTCCGGACTTTTACCAGTGCGTCGACGCGTGAATCTTCGGAGCGGTTTCTCTCAACTCGCTGACCCGACCTCGCTCATGTTGCCGCTCGCCAGTTCCCGGAATGAGCCACTGTGGTGGTGGGACGGGACCGAACAACTTTGGTGGCCCAGGACAACGACAAGACGTCCTCGGTGGCGGCGGACAGCCGGTCGTCTTCGACAAGCAGCATGACATGGTCCTCTCGATGATCGACTGGGTCGAGAACGGTAACGCGCCCGACCAAATCATCGCAGCCAAGTACAACAATGGCGTCAAGTCAGACGGCGTTGCGTTTACTCGTCCGCTGTGCCCGTGAGTTCCTTCTCTTTTCGACGGTACTGGGTTCGGCCTGTTTCTGCTTCGCCGGTCCTGACCCACGACTGCGAATGCAGCTACCCGCAATTCGCGCGTTACATTGGCGGCGACAACACGCAGGCCTCGAGCTTCAAGTGTGCAGCCGGCGTCTGGTGATCGATCCGTCGCCGCCGCCTCTCCCTCAGCTCGACAACGACAGCGGCGAATCAGACTCGCTAAAGATTTTCGACTTTCTTCATTCTCAACTTTCCGTCCTTGGTTGTTCCTCTGGGTTTCAATGCACAATGTGACCCATCCTGGTGTAGGAGAAAGGCCTCCTGAGAATCGGTCCGCCAAAAAAGAGTTTCTTGCCATCGTTTCTCGCGTTCTAAATGCGTTTCCGGTTCTCCTGCGAGCTACAGGACTGCTATAGGCGATCATTCTCCGCGAGATCGCCGCTAAGTTTTCCAATGGTCGCGTTGCGAGAAGTTGAGGGTCTGCCGCAGGTGAACAACTGATGAGAAGAACAACGACGACTCGCTGCTCCTGCCATCACAGCATGTCCACGCCAGCAGGCTCGAATGGCTACTCTCCAACGCACACCGTGCTCCGAGGACGTCGGCGCTAAGCAGCCGAATCAGCGTGTGCGTACTGCCGACCCGCCCTCGGACGGCGATTCTGAACTGCAGATCCACCTTGTGCGCGTCTCGGAGGCTTTCCCGGCCGCCGAAAGCACGGAGCACGACACAGACGGATCACGCAAGTCGATAGCGTCCTTTCTCCCCTTCCTAGAGGCCGAGTCGCAGCAGGACATCGGAAGATTTCGCTTCCTGCGAGATGCACAACGTACGTTTCCGCTGGCGCCCGTACAACGAGATCTGGGCAATACGCATACTGATGCGAGTCCCTCAGGCTGCCTCATCGGACGTCTCTCCCGACGCTTCATAGCCAGTCATCGGCTCGGTTTGCCTTGGGCCGATATCACCTTTCGGACGGCTACTCGTGGACGCCCGGAAGTAGTGTGTTCTTTCGTCTTGCCTGAAAAGTGTAGCAGTAGAAGTTGACACCTCGCTCTCGTTACCAGCAGCATGCGGCTAACGCGAACCGACTGCTCGACTTGAACGTCTCGCACGACACCGACCTGGTCGCGACCGCTTCCGTCGCTTTCACCGAGCAGACGCCCATGCGCGTCGGCCTGGACGTCATGCACATCAAGAACCCATGGGAGGGCTCGAGCTTGGATGAGCTCATCGAAGGACTCGCCGAACAGGCAAGCCCGTTGCAAGACGCCTTTGCTCCAATGGCACGCACTGACACGCTCACATCACTCAGCTATCGGAAGAAGAGCTCCTCGTCCTGAAAGAGATAGAGGACGACCAAGCTCGCCTCGAGCGCATCCTCGCCTTGTGGACCCTCAAGGAGTCGTTCGTCAAGGCCACCGGCGATGGCCTCCACTTTGATCTGAAGAGCCTACGATTCCGCGTTCCCTCGTCTGCTCCGAGCGGACCAGGTCCAGCACCTCCAGCCGGAAAAGCGTTCCTGCACGGGAAAGCTCTCGAAGGATGGCGCTTCCTCCTGAAGAAGCTGCGGATGGACGACTCGGCCGAGGCAAGCGGATCATACTGGCTGGCGGTGGCTACCCAAGTTCCAGGCGGGGAGGGCGAGATACTTACCGGTGATGAGACAGAGCGACACATGAAAGTCAGCTGGTTGACTCTGGACGAGATCCTCCGCAATGCCACGCAAGTCAAATGAGTTCTTCTCGCGAAATGTGGATCATCTCGTTCGAGAGCGGGCTTTTGCTCTATTCACAACGAGCAAAGGGCGCATGTATAGTGCTTATACACGACCGTGAGCTACGATCTCCTAGTCCCGCCGCGGAAATCGTTCAGACTCCCGTCGCCACTCCTCCGACCTGGAGGCCGTGCTGGTCGTCCGCTCGAGCGGCGTCATGCCCGGGACAGGCGGCAGGGGCGGCGGAGAGGCGGTCTTCGACGGGCTGTTCGAGTTGTGGACCACGCTTTCGCTCGCCGACTTGCGATTCCCGCTGGTAAAGGCGTTCTTGATAGCGGCGCCGATTCCGCCCGAGAGGCGGATGCTTCGCTTGCGACTGGAGGTCGGACTCTCGACGGGGAGCGTCATTGCAGACGTCGCCGAGATGGTCGGACGAAGGCCTTCTGGGCCAGTGGTCGGGAACCGCTGCAGTGCGGCGACGGGCGACGTCTGCGGGAGGTCGGGCAGTTCGCGGTCGTGTGCTGGCGAGGGGACTTCGAATCCCGCAGACGGATGCGTCGGCGAGGATTGCGTCGTGGCCTGAGTCGAGTCGACCGATGTAACAGGATAAGCGGTTCCTGAAACGCGCGTTTGCGTCGGCGAAGACGGTCGCACCGTCGTGTCCTGTGCAAGATATGATTCAGCACGCCGCCAAGCAAATTCTTCGGAAGGGAAGTCGACTCACAGAGGTCTTGCTGCGACGCGGCTGATCCTCCGCACCCGTCTCAGACCGGGGGAGCGGAAGCCCCAGCCCCGTAAGGCCATTCGGCCCAGAGTAAGACGCCGAAGCCACGATGCTGTTGGCTGCGCTGCGTCGTCGCAAAGAGCTGACGCGCGACGGAGTCTCGTACGCTGCAGGTCCATCGGACAGGGGAGAGCGCGCGTGCACCGACTTGCGTCGAGCCGCCGGCGAAGGCGTTCCTCCGCCCATTTGAGCGAGCGAGCTTCGGGGAGAGGGGGTACCGCCGGCATATCCAACGGTATGGCGTTGGAAGGCGAACTGTGGCGAGGATCTGGACGAGGGTGATTCCTCATCGAGTAAAGGATCACGCAGGGTTTGTCGGATCGCGGTTGGCGAACGCACACTCGCGTGCGAGACGGTCGAGCCTTCGTACGGGCTCGCCGTCGTCGCCCTCCGAGGTGGAGACTGGATAGACTCGCCGCCCCGCACTGCAGATCCTGCCAACGACGAACGATACGTGCTCGCGCGACTGGTCGGTCGGTTGTCCACAAGCGCGCCGCTCGTCGCGGACTGCGTGCGGTCCCGATCGAATCGAATGATCGCGACGAGGTCCTCCGTCAGAGAGCGGACTTGGTCCTCGCTGATCCTGAGCAAGGCGTTCACGCTCCGCTCAAAGTGCGCCAATGGGCTAGAGCGTCGTGGCTCGCCATCCTCGGCCAGTTGCGCCTCGACTTGATCGGACTTGATCGCTTCAAGAAGACCGCGCAGACCCGTATTGAGTCGAGTGGTCGAGTCGACGAGTCCATCCGTGCGCTTGACGAGGTCGATCGCGGGCGAGAACGCAACGGCAGACGCAGGCGAAGTCGGCGCGGTCGAGACGCCTTCGCGCTGAGCAGCTTCGGTAAAGTGCTTGTCGAACTGATCCAGCGCAGCGAGGAGCAAGGTGTGGTGCTCTCCTGCGTTCGGACCGGCACGGTCGATCAACCCACGAAGAGCCGTCTCTGGCCGGCCTGGAGCAACAGACAGCATCGAGCTCCTCCGGCTGAGATCGCTGTGCATCGATCTCGACGGAGGTAGCGCTGCCGGCGAGTCGCGTCCGATCGCGAGTCGGTGCGAGGTGGTGGCGGCCTCGCGTTTCCGCGGCGACGAGTTCGAGCTGGCAGTCGGACTGGCGAGGCTGAACGAGTCGGAAGCGACAGCTGCGACGATCCCTTGCTCGCGGAGGAGATCGTTGATGGCCCGAACGGTGCGGTCGCGATCGACGTCGGCTTGGGTTCGAGTCGTCACCACCGAAGAAGCAGCGTCTTCATCATCGCTGCCGCCACCACCGGACAGGCGCGACTGGGATGTCCGGTGTCTTGCTCCCCGCTCAGTCTCGGCGAGCCATGCCACTGAGCCGTTCTCGCTCCCCGTGACGGATCGTTCTCGGCGGATCGTTCTCGATCTCGTGCCCGTAAACCGAGAGATGGCGTCGGCCGCTCGAGGCGGTGAGCGAGCGGCGTATAAATCGGGGTAGAGTGCTCGACGAACTGGAGGAAAACGGACGATCAGTCTTCGAAGATGTCCAGCCTCGAGAGAGAAGGGACAGAAACTAACCATTGTCCCGCGAGCCCGTCGACGGGATTGCGGTCCCTCCGCTCGACTTCTTCCCACTCCGAGGCGTCCGCTCCAACTCGCTCTCGTCGTCGTCGAGCAACTCGTCCATGGTCCGCCCCGCTGCTGCTGCTGATGCGAGCGCTCCGGTTCCGTTCACCTGCCGGCGCCTCATGGCCCGATCCGACAGCTTGTCGTCAAGACCGTTGTTCCGTCTCGAGCGATCAGGCGTGCCGAGCGAGGTCCGTGCACGGACGACCGAGCGAGGCTCAAAATGGTCGCCGTCTTTCCTGTCGTCGTCGTCGTCGTTGTCGTCGGACAAGGAGTGGATGCCGAGGTGACGGTCGCGGGGCTGCCGGCGAGTCAAGGACGCAGTTCCGAGGGAGGTAGCCGCTCTTCCTGCATGGCTGGGCGACGACGAGTAGGAGTCCTGCTGCTCTGCACCCCCTCGTCTCCGAGTTCCGAACGGCATATCTGCCGGGGAGCGTTCAGCCGAGAGCGGCGTCCTGCGCGTTCGAATAGCCTCTTCCCCTCCTTCCACGGGCGAGACATGGTACCCCCAGCGCCGCACCCGATCGCGAGCTTCCGTCGTATCGAGCGCGGTCGAAGCCCGTTCTCGCACCGGTGGCGCGTTCCGAAGCTGATACATCGACGTCGAAGTCGGTAAAGAAGGCGGTAAAGGCGGCGGCAGAGCGTCGTTCCCGTCGTGGTGGTGGTGAGGGCTCGGCCGGGTCCGACTCGTCCGGCCTGCCGTCGTCGCAGGCGAAGAATCGTAGTACTGCGACGCGGTCGAGCTGGACCGAATGGACGCAAGGACGTGCGCGGCTCGGGACCCGGACCGGTAGCCGTATGTCCTCGAGGCGGGGGTCGAGGCAGTCGTCGAAGCCGACCTCTCCAAACCACTGCGTCCGGTATCGCTCCTCTGCCGATTCGCATCGTCGTTCAGTAGCAGGTCATTCGTCGTCCGGCTCCTCGGTACAGTTTGGCTGCCTGCACCGCCAGAGACGGAGCCGAACTCGTCAACCGTTGTCGACCCCGCCCGACTCTCGGTCCGCGCGCCGCGGAGCGTCTCGACCGTCGCCGTTCGCCTCAATGCCGGATCTTGAATCGCCGACGAAGACGCGACCCCGCCGCCACCTCCTCGAGCGTTGATCTCGTCGAGGATTTGTCGACTCCGGACGCTCAAGTCTGCACTGCCGCCGCCCGCGCTCGCGCTCGAAGAAACTGGCGTCGAAGGCGTGTAGGAACCTCGTGCGCGGTACTTGCGTCTCCGCAAGAGTGTCTCATCCAGCGGCGGCGCCGGGACGGGATTCTCGTCTCGGTCGTCGTCGAGGATTTGATCCTCCTCGGCTGCGGCCGCCGCACTCGCGAAGGGAGCTCGTCGCCGGAAGGTGCCTCCTCCTCTTCCTTCGAGATCCGATGCGACCAAAGCTGAGGCGGGCAGCTCGCCGGTCTGGGATCCAGGCTTGGAGGAGAACTCGTCGTCGTCGAAAGCGCGAGGTGCGCTCCGAGTTGACGAGCGCGGAAAGTCGAGATCTGCAGCCGAGATGGCCGAGTTGCTGAAATCTTGTCGGGAGTTGGGCTCGTCATCGTTCTCGGCCGAGCTAGAGCGTTGCGCGGTCAAGAACGAGTCTGTGAAGGGTTGGTCGTCGGCAAGCATTCCGAGCGGCGGGCTGGTTCCGTCCAAGCCGGCCGAGTCTGCGCCGAGCTGCTGGCGAGAGGACGACCGCGCGTCATTCCACGAATTCGAATACTCTGCTGCACCCGCTTGCGGGTCTCGCTCGAGGGACGCGGCGGACGAGGATGAGGACGACGACGAGGACGACAAGCTGCGCGAATGGGTCGGGACGAGCGGTCTCGGTAGCGGGGGTAGGGCGTCGTCCATCCTCGCTGCTCGTCCTCTTCTCGAGTCGCCTCTCTAGCTGGTGTGGTCAGTGCCCGTCGTTGTGATCCGAGTGGGGGGAATTAGGAAGTGGCCCGGAAGGGAAGAAAGACAGGGGGAGACACGGGCGAGTTGAACGGCGTCCGATAGGCCCGACTCGCGGACCGGTGACCGTTCTCCTCTCTCTACACTCCTGTCCAGGAGTACAGGCGGAAAGGACCATGACGAGACTGGCTAGCGTCGCCCGCTCGTGCTCAGCCCGCCGCGCTCCCACTCCTCGCCAGCTCGCAGCTTCGCTCACTCCGGCAACCCGACTCGTCGCTCCTTCTCCACTCGCTACTCGCGCTAGTACTCCGCGGGCAACAGCTGCCACCTTGCCACACCGTGCAGCTGCAGCATTCTCGACCACCGCGACTCGCCCATACGCCCACGAGGAACCCCTCAACCAGGAGATCGAGTTGCCCGATGTCGAAAGAGTCCAGGACGAGTGCGACGTCTGCATCGTCGGAGGCGGACCCGCAGGACTCTCGGCCGCCATCCAGCTCGTGAAAATGGCAAAGGAAAAGGGAGAAGAGATTCGCGTCGTCGTGCTCGAAAAGGGCGCAGAAGTCGGTGCGTCGTCCTTGCCGGTCCTCCTTCACGTGCTCGCTCGCCCGCGCACATCGGACAGCGCGCTGACCTCACGATTGCTGACTTGGGAAAACACGCGCCTCTCGCACGCACGCACGCACGCACTGCAGGCGCCCACATCCTGTCCGGCGCCGTGATCGAGACGCGCGCGCTCGACGAGCTGATCCCCGACTGGAAGGAAAAGGGCGCGCCGTTGAACCAGCCCGCCCTGTCCGACTCGATGCGCTGGCTCACCCCGACCGGCTCGTTCCCGATGCCGCACCCGCCGCAAATGTCCAACAAGGGCAACTACATCATCTCGCTCTCGAAACTCTCGCGCTGGCTCGCAGAGCAGGCCGAGGAACTCGGAGTCGAGATCTACCCGGGCTTTGCCGGCGCCAAACTCCTCTACACCGAAGACGGGACCGCGATCCGCGGAGTCCAGACGAACGACATTGGCCTCGACAAGAACTTTCAACCGAAAGACTCGTTCGAACCGGGCATGGAGTTCCTCGCCAAGGTGACCCTCCTCGCCGAAGGGTGCCACGGCTCGCTCTCGAAGCAGGCCCAGGCCAAGTTCAACCTCCGCGAGGGCAAGGACCCGCAGACGTACGGGCTCGGCGTCAAAGAGGTCTGGAAGGTCAAACCCGAGAAGCACCAGCCGGGCAAGGTCCAGCACACGCTCGGGTGGCCGTTGGACAACTCGACCTACGGCGGCACGTGGCTGTACCACATGGAGGACGAGATGGTCTCGCTCGGAATTGTTGTCGGCCTCGACTACAAGAACCCGTACATCTCGCCCTTCCGGGAACTGCAGGTCGGTGTCCTCTCTCTCTCTCTCTTTTGCTCAAGACGTGACGCTGACGATGGTGTGGCTATAGCGCCTGAAACACCACCCGCTCTTTGCCGACTTGCTCGAAGGTGGCGAGTGCATCGCGTACGGCGCCCGCGCCTTGAACGAGGGAGGGTGGCAGTCAATCCCGAAATTGACCTTCCCGGGCGGAGCCATCATCGGTGACTCGGCCGGGTTCTTGAATGTGCCCAAGATCAAGGGTGCGTCTCGCTCCGGAGAATCAGCTCTTGGGTCGGGTCGGGCGGGTTGAGGACGGTTCAACTCTCGCCGACGATGCTGATCCTGGATTCCCTGGTATTCGAGAATCGCACAGGCACTCACACCGCCATGAAGTCGGGCATGCTCGCTGCCGAAGCCGCCTTCGGCGCTCTCGAGACCGCCCGCGCCGCCGAATCGGCCTCGGAATCCGAATCCGAGCACGACCCGCTCACCGCCCCGGGCCTCGACGTCTCTTCGTACCAGACCGCGTTCGAAAACTCGTGGATCGCGAAAGAGTTGCGCGAAGTGCGCAACTTGAGGCCGAGTTTCCATTCCAAGCTCGGCAACTGGGGCGGGATCATGTACTCCGGAGTCGACTCGCTCCTCTTGAAGGGACGGGTGCCCTGGACGTTCCACCACCCGGAGGAGGACTACCAGGCGACGAAGCCGGCCAAGTGAGTTTGGTTCTCCTTGGTCCTGCTGGGGAGTCGTAGTGCGGCGAGGTCACTGATTCGAAGAAACGAACCACCGCTCGCTCGCACACAGGGAGTTCAAGCCGATCGACTACCCCGCTCCCGACGGTGTCCTCTCATTTGATATCCTGACTTCGGTCTCCCGCACGGGCACCAACCACGCCGAGGACCAGCCCGTCCACTTGCACATCGACGCCTCGAAGCGCGCCGAGCACGTCAAGACCAACGTCGAAGAGTATGCGGGCTTGCTCGGGCGCGTGTGCCCCGCTGCGGTGTACGAGTATGTCGATGCGGAAGGCGATACCAAGCCGGACGCGGTCGGCAAGAAGCTCGTCATCAACTCGCAAAACTGCATTCACTGCAAGGTGCGTCGTCGTCCTTTCGGTCCGCGAACTCCTGTGCATGAAAATTCTCTCTCGCTGACCCCTTCCTCCTCTCACTCGCTTGTCGTACGCCCCACGCAGACTTGCTCCATCAAGGTATGCTCCTCGCAACCAGCTTTCGCTCCTCCCCCAGGGGGAACGCAAACTGACTCACTCGCTTTGAACAGGTCCCGACGCAGGACATTACCTGGATGGTGCCCGAAGGCGGCGGAGGACCGGCCTACGAGATGACGTAGATAATAGCCTCTCCGGTTCCTTCATGATCGCCCCGCGACTCGTCCTGTGTCTGTGGGGGAGGGGTACTCCCCCCCCCCCCCAACGGGCGCGTCCGCAATGCAGTGCCTCTGTTGTCCTTTTAACTCTCGGATCAGCGACCCGTCCCTTGACAGCGACGTAGGTGCGAGATCGATCCAGTCCAGCCTGGTAACGAGCATTCAGGCGCACAAGGGGATCCAGCAAACGGCCATGCGCGAAAGCATACGAAACCTGGAGGCGCAAATGCCGGACTGCATGGCTCCGAGGCTTCTCTGTGGTAAGCGTCTTCATACAATTTCACGAAGGCTTTTAAGCGAGGCGCCTTGCGGACTTTCGATCTTCGCAAGCACCGCACGGGTCAGATTGCCAAGGGTGAGCATCACAGCCGCCGACGACGAAGGGTCTCTCACGGGCAAAGTCTCGCAAGGTCCCATATCTCGGGTCATAATACGGATACTTCCGGCCTCAATTGTCTACGCCTTCTATAGCTCTCTTCAACCTGTAGAAAACTCGAAAAAAGTCAGAAAGCTTTCGGCGAGACTTGAGGAGCCGAGAAGGAGGCACGGAAAACTCACTCGTACAACACGACGTTGCCCCACAGCCAACTGCCCGGCATCGGCAGCGGGTGCAACAGATCCCTAAAGAGGTGTTCCTGACCGAGCATGAGCCTGCCCGAATTGTCGATCCTCAATCGCCTCTCGAGCCCGAGCGGTTCCGACTCGACCGGTTCGGTGTCGTACAAAGACGGATCGAGTGGTGGAGATGACTGCTCTGTTGTTCTCGAGCGGTGCCGCGAAGAAGCAGAGAGGGACGAGAGGAACGATGAGGAGGAGGAGGAGGACGAGGAACGACTGCGGGCCGAGTCTTGTCGCGGAGGAAGGTTTTGAGAAGCGCGGAGGTCGGTCACGACTTTGCGAGCGAGCGAGTCGAGCGCTTCGACTCGCTATGTCAGGTGGGGTGGGCGGGCGTGAGAAAGGAAAAGTCAGCCAAAAGCCCCCGCTTGATCGGCGCAAACTCCCATCCTTCCCCGTGGCGCGTCAGAATCCGCAAAAAAGAAGAAACTCACCGGGAACGGCGCATAGTTGTGCCTCGGCGGGTGATGCAACGTCCGCCACAACAGCGTCGGTCCGTCCTTTGCCCGGCCGCTCTCCTGACCCCGGAACGTCCTCGCCGCCAACTTGATCGCCGCGCGCGCCTCTCGCTCCCAGGCCATTTCGCGCTCGAGCGAGAGCGGCGTGTACGGGATGGGGGAATCCTCAGGGTACGGGCGGGTGAGGAACCCGGCGGCGACAAAGTCCTCTGTGCGGGCGAGGTTCGTTTACAAAGATCAGCCCCCCGTCCAACTTTTCGGCATGGGGGAAACGTTGTCCCCGTCCCTCTTGCGCGCAAGACAGGATTCGAGAAAGCGCACCCTCTGTGTACCGCCTCAAGTCCCAGTAGCCCGAATTGAGGACGACGAGGTCTGGATGCTCGATCTGCGGTCGCCGGTAGTGCACAGCGAGCTTGCGCAACAGGGGGACGGTGATGTGCTCGAGGCGTTCGTCCCAGCGGGCTGGAGTTGGTCGGGGAGGAGAAGGAGGGGAGAACGGGATTTTGAGAAGGTTGAGCGCGAGAGAGGAGCGAGCGTCAATGAGGAGGCACTACGAGAAATCGGCGCGGAGGAGGAGGAGGAGGAGGAGGAGGAGGAGGAGGAGGAGGAGGAGGCAGAGAAGGGATGTACCTGGCGGGTAGTACCACCTCTCGTTCTGGTAGAATTGTTCACCTCCCTCGAGCCCAAACTGGAACACGTTGACGAGCGTGGTTCCGTACCGTTCGACGTCGCACACCCACGGCGACGTGAGTTCCCACCCCTCTGGGGGCCGATTGCTCCACTGCTCTTCGAGTTTTCTCCGCTCGGCGTCGGCGTGCGGGTCGCGGTACATGGGCGGCGAGGCCGGGTGCTGCGGGTGGATGTTGGCGAGTTGGCCGCCGACAAAGTCGCAAAAGTCTTTCATGTGGAAGCGGTCGATCGAGTCGCTGTGGAGGACGATGGTCCGGTTCGCGAACCAAGCGAGTTGGGGGTGTTGGTCCGCGGCGGCGGCGAGCGGGGCCATGTAGTTGGAAGGCTTGCAGCGGTCGTCGTACGGGACCCAGACATTGTTCTCGAGCACTTCGGGATCATAGCGCAACCTACCGTTCGCCTCGAAGGGGTTGCACTGGAATTCGTCGTCGTCTGCTGCAAGGACTCGTCGAGAGGCGGCGGTCGAGTCGGACTTGTTCCAAGTGAGAGAGAGGACGAGCAAAGCCGCGCAGCCGGCGAGGATGACCTGGGGTCGCTTGAGCTGATTCAAGAGTGTGACTGTGCGCTTCCGGTGCGGCGCGGGAGGAAGATGCGGCGGCGGCGGCGAAAGCGACAGCGGGGGGTCGTCTCCTCCGCGGTGGGTGGTCGAAGGCAGGCGGGTGTAGGACGGCAGAGAGACCGACATGCGTTGCCTCGGCTGCGTGCGGGCTCTTCGATTGGCCGGATCCACGATTGACGGTGGCAGCTGCTCGGTGATCGGGAGAATGGCGAGAGGAGGAGGCTGGCCCGGTGTCGGAGGTGGGGGTGCAACGAGCGAGCGAATTTGCGTTCGTGCCAAAGTAAAGAGACAGATGAGATTGGCGGTTCGATTCGAGTGCTGTGCGAGTTCAACGAGCTCGACTGGGTGAGTAGTGAGCGAGGAGTGCAAGAACGAGAATGGCAGGTTGGGCGGGAAGTAGGCGAGCAAGGGGCGAGGCCTTGCGCGGAACGAGAGAAGCGACGGGGCAGCAGGGCCGAGCGGTCTGGCGTCTCTACGCAGCCCCCACACGCACAGTCAAGCACAATGGCAGTGAGTTAGCCTACTTTATGTGGCCTAGTAACGCCATGGCTGACCGCTGACTCGTCCTCCACGCCATGACCAGTCTCGTCTCGCCGTCTCGTCCTCAAAGCTCCTCCTCGCCCGCGCGACCCCGTAAGCACTCTCACCACAAAGCCCCGCGCATACAGACGTATCAGCACTCGGAGCTAATTATGATATTTGACCCACCAGGCGCCGCGCCGCCGCCGCCTTCTCGTCGAGCCGGCTCGTCCGCGCCGAACCGACTCCCGAACCCTCCACCTCGTCGTCGTCTCCGCCGCCTCCCCCAGCAGCAGCGAAGGACTACTCGCCCAAAGTCGCCGGCATCGTCGACCAGATCTCGACCCTCACCCTCCTCGA